>JAJEKB010020915.1:0-47770 GCA_022393335.1 Macrotrachela quadricornifera
ATAATGAAGATAAATATGGAAATGATCCACAGAATATAGGTAAAAAAACGAATATACTTTCCAGTTAAGGAAAAAAGCTCTCGAATGGCACAAATCTGTATTATGAATGAAACTAATGGAATAATACGGCTGCCCATAAGAAAATAATCATTGAAACAATCTTTCAAGTGTTCATTATTCATTGATTGTACAGAACAACGACAATTATCATAAGGAGTACCGCATGGTAAGTAAGATCTGATTGACGTAACATATAACGTTC
Source organism: Macrotrachela quadricornifera (assembly GCA_022393335.1). Classification (NCBI taxonomy): domain Eukaryota; kingdom Metazoa; phylum Rotifera; class Eurotatoria; order Philodinida; family Philodinidae; genus Macrotrachela; species Macrotrachela quadricornifera. The sequence continues at coordinate 263 of JAJEKB010020915.1, forward strand.
GCGAATAGACAACCGAATGATGAATGTTGCCAACAATACGTTGAAGTAGGTAAGTTAAAGACATACACAGGAAAAGACAACCACGATAAAAATCAGCGCGAACTGGTTTTTGTGACAGGGTGCCAAATTTTATTCCCATATTAAAATTTGTACAATTTTAACAATAATTCAATGAAAAAATGTTGAATTAATTTATTGAAAATAAATCTGAAATAAAACAAGAAAAATATTTAAAGATGATTAAAAGAGAAAGAATACTTTAATACATCAATGAATATTAATATTAAATATGAATCAAGAAAAGAAAAAAAAAGAAGTACGTTTTCTATTTAATATTGAAGGATATATGTCAACATGAAAGATGAATATTCTCAAAAATAAAATGAAGAAAATAATATTTTTCTAAATTAACTCTCGATATTAGCAGAACGATTGTATCTCTAAACGAGTAAGAGTAAAAAAAAAGTGTCAAGTTAGTTGAAAAATAATTTCATTCAAAGAATTTTCACCTACAAACAGAGATACATCCAAATTTCAGGTAACTCTATATGAAAATAAATACAATAAATATTCGATATGTATATTTCATTAAAGAAATTATAAAAATAATAAGAATGAAATATGAGATTATAATTCAAACTTACTTTATAAAACGAATGTTTTAATGATATTCGAACAGTCCACTGTTCATTTTATTTAGATGAAAAATTAGAAGAGAATGAGCAACAAATTTAATTTTATATATTAACCATCAATTGATATCTGCTTATTTGAACTTGTTTGGATTATGTTCACAATAGAATTCTACAGTATTTTGAAATGATAGAACTCTATATGATTGATATGAAGAGAAATGTGAGAAACAATGTTAAGAAAAAGAAAAGTGGAGCACAGGTAAAGTTATTTCTTTCTGAAATATGAACAGATTCTCATTATATCTCAGTCAATCGATAAATATATTTCACATTAAGATTCGTTTATTTTTTTAAGAAAAAACGTGCAAATATTCTATTTTGGTTTGAAGACAATCTCGACGACAAAGAATGAAAATGCTTCGAAATTGATAAATGATAAAATGTTGTCTGAAAAATTCGAATTTAACTGATGATAAAAATAGAATTCAAAAAATAGAATTCAACAGAAAACATGCAAAGAGGTGAATTACTTCAAGATTTTGCCATTTCGATAGCATAACAAATAAGATGCTGAGAAAAAGTAACATCAGATTATTTGTGTATAATTTATTATTTTTGTCACTCAATAATCACCAACATAACGTATTGTATTTAGGATGAAAATATTGTAAAGTTTTAATAGATATCTAGTGTCATTCATTTTGATAGGACATAACAATGCAATTGAATCATAATAAAAAAAACGATTGTGTTGTTTATCGAAACGTTAGTGTATAAAGAAAAGTAAGAATGAATTCATATGAATGAAAGAATGGAAAAAAGCAGTATACAGACAAATGAATACAGATGATGTCTTTTGTAGCAATACACTGACGTTCGACAATAGATGACAATACACGTCAATTGGTCAATGTAAACAAAGATTAAATGCTGCATTGACAGATATCACTACTCTCTATATAATGTGTTTCTTAAAATTTTTACAATACACTATAATTTTTGCGTATTGTGCTCACTTTCGATTGGGATTTCTAGATAATTATCTTGTTGTATGTAGTGATTCGCTGTTCATTAATATTCTCGCATGTTGGCTATATTAACTGTATGGCAGCTGATCAAAATTTTTTGGCACACTCATGCGCTTCTGTTTTTCGGTTAGAAATTGAAAAATTCTCGAAAAGGATATGCGTAGTTCATTGCCGTGGACGCAGATGATGATATTGGTCATCCAACACTTAATTCATGTTTTCGATAAAACTAATGCATGGATCACCTATCACGTTTCAGTTGTTTTAATAGTCCACATTACATGATTTTGAACATACTAAAACGCAGAAATATATCACAAGCTACATTGTATCCATATTCAATCAGTCGAGTATTAAAAGTACTGTTTATTTTATATTCTGTCAAAGATCCTTCTCTCATCATACTTCTTAAGTGAAAGATAAATTCTTCAAATTGGTGCTTCTGATACCACTATTGACAGTACAAGTGGCAAGCTGAACAATTAGCTATTTTGTTATATTTCAGCTATACTCTCAAGGATCAAAATGATGTTAAGTGTCAATAAACTTGCTATGTATTACGACCTTTTTTTCAAGTCAAATAATTGAGTATTATTGTATTCTTCGAACAGAATAAATGCAAAACTTGTTGAACAGACAAAATTGATTAGTGAAAGAGCATGCGACTGAACTTACCATAATTTGAAAATGACCATTAGAAAACAGTAGGTATCAGTGTAAAAAAAAGGAAACATTTCTACTACTCCAAGTTCATTGAGAAAATTACACTTAAATAACTGATTTAGTTTAATGCGACATCTATTAGATAATTAACGATAATAATATGGTATGATACTTGCAGTCAATGATACTTTACTTTTAAATATAGGATTTATCATCATTATATATTGTCCAAATAAACTTACACGATAGAGTATAATTGGTATATGGTAATGGCGTTTTGTTCTTTGTATGAGTTGACCAATAGATATATATTTTTTCGTACCTTCTATGATTATTAGTTAGTACCTCGAACAATTTATTCTATATTTGTAGTTTTGTTTTCCTCTTGCTTCTTTTCGTCTATATAAATTGTTTTGATTTTATTGATAACACGCACTCAAATGAAGAAAATACAGTTGGGTTCGCGTGATTTACTTGCCAATGGTGGTAGTTGTCCTGTTGAAGTGAATCATCATTATTTCTTTCATATTTTTTTTTACAATTAATCATTTTTATTAATTTTCTAAAGGTTTTTTGTCGTTTACGACCTCCAAAAGACAATAGTAATGATCAACAGGGAGATAATTCATCATCATGTATCAAAGTTGCAAGTTCAACAGAATTGATTCTCTATTCATCCGAGGTCAATAAGTTAATACTAATAATTTTTAATCTTTTTCTTTTTTTTTTTCTAGAACGCTAAAAATGGACAGATTAGAGAAGTAATTAGTTCTTTTTTTGTAATATTTTTATTCTACGAGAATTTTATTTTATTTAGTCTCGTTATGAATTTAGTCATGTTCTTATGGATAATGTTTCACAATCAGCTGCATTTAAAGAATTAGCTTTACCATTACTTGATGATCTTGTTCAAGGAAAAAGTAGTGTATTGTTTACGTATGGAATTACAGGTTCTGGTAAAACTTACACAATGATGGGTCCATTGAATAATCCTGGTTTAATTCCACGTTCATTTGATGTTATTTTTAATACAATTGGATCATATCTTGGAAAAAAATGTGTTAGTTTGATTTATATTTTAGTTTTTTATTATGATAATCTTTTTTTAAGCTTCTTCGTTCTGATCGACAAAATAGTTATGAAATTCAAAGTGAAGCTGATATTTTACTTGAACGACAACGTAAAGAAATTCACATGGCAAAAAATGGTCTTAATCAACGTACTAAGTAAGAATAATTCTACAATTATTTTTTATAATCAATGTATATATAGAGTTCCTGATTCATCAAATGTTCGTACATTAGATTCAACATCAATATGTAATCCACAATTCAATGTAAATTGTTCATATTTTATCTTTGTTACATTTGTTGAAATATATAATAATTATATATATGATTTATTTGATGATGATATTCTTAATAAGTAAAATTAATTGTATTAGAAAAAAAAGAAAAAGTCAATTTGTCTGTATTTTCTTTTTATAGAGCACCACAATCGAAACAATTACGTGAAGATAATCGTGGTCGACCATATATAAAAGATGTTAAAGAAATTGAAGTACGTACAAGTGAAGAAGCTATTGATTTACTTAATATGGGTTTAAAACGACGACGTATAGCTCATACACAACTTAATACAGAATCAAGTCGTTCACATAGTGTTTTATCAATGCGTCTTGTTCAATTTCATAATGATATTCCACCAACATCACTTGTATATTTATTTTTGTTAAAATTTTAAAAATATTATATATATTGTTTTTTTAAATAATAGACAAAAGATGATTTAACGATCAGTACAATACATTTAGTTGATTTAGCTGGTAGTGAACGTGTTAATCGAGCTAAAACTGTTGGTGAACGAGTTAAGGAAGCAAGTAAGTTAATTATTTCAATATGTTTTTGTTTTTTAAATTTTTATTTTATCTTAGGTAATATTAATTCATCGTTAATGGTACTTCGACAATGTTTTGAAACTTTACGTGAAAATCAAGCACAAGGTACAAGCAAGGTAAATTATTTTTCTAATAAAATGAAAACTACCTAATTTTTATGATATAGATGGTACCATATCGTGAATCAAAATTAACATCTTTTTTTAAAAGTTATTTTGATGGTGAAGGACGAATACGAATGATCCTTTGTGTTAATCCTACAGTCGATGGTTATGAAGAAATACAAGTAAATTTATTTAATTTTTATTTCCATCTGTATTGGAATTAATTATTTTTTTAGCATGCACTTAAATTTGGTGAATTAACGAAAGATGTTATGGTACCACGTTCGTTACCTCCACCTCCACCACCTCCAGTACCACCAAAAATAGGTCGTATTGGTGCTCTACGTGAAATTGATAATCAACAACAACAAAATACACAACCAGTTATATTTACTGAATTCAAGTAAATAAAATAATGATAAAAATAAAAATTTATTCACTATTTCAACTCTCAGAGACGTATAACATACGATGACGTACTACAAATGCACAGGAAATATTATCCAAACGCTCAAAATATTTAGTGCGTTTATTATGTTTTATCCAACTCTGTCTTAGTAATTCCCTGGAGAATTGTTAAGAGAAAATTGACTAGGATGTCGATTAGAGATCGATTATGTTTAGTTTATATTTTGAAAAATCCGAATTGTATCTATCTTTCCTATCGATTCGCAATCTATATTAATTATATTATTCATACTATAGAATTCGATAGATTTTATTTCAGTATTTACAATATAAAAATTCATTTTATTATTTTCATTAGTGCTCAAGCTTTAATAGCTCCATTTCCACCACTTGAATATTCTCGATTGGATGGAACTAATGATGATGAAGCTATATCAATTCTTCAAGAACATTTACAACGACGTATAGAAGAACGACAACGATTAAATATAGTAATAAAAACAAAAAACTTTTTTTTTCGAATTTTTCTTTTTACATTATTTAATTATTTTATTAATAGCTTATTCAAGAACAACAAGAATTTTTACGTAAATTTACACTTGAATTAGCATCTGATTATGATGCAACTATATCCGATCATGATGATTTATCAAAAGAAAATGAACAACAAACAAAAACAATTCGTCATTTACAAACACGTATTAAATTATTAGAAAAATCTCAAAATGATTTATATAAAACAACAAATCAAATTGAACGTGAAAATAAAGTTCTAAAAACACAAGTATTCTATTCTTTTTTTTAATATTTTAATCTATAAAAAATTTTTATTAATTTAGATTGAAGAACGAATAAATGAAATAAAATCATTAAAATCCGAACGACGAAAAGATAAAAATGATTTTGAAAATAAAATGAAAATAAAATTAAATGAAATTGAACAACAATATGTAACAAATTCAAAAAATATTAATTATTCTTTATAAAGAAAAATTTTTTTTTGCAATTTTTAATATTTAGATAAATGAATTAAAAAATAAAGAAATTCAAATGCGTGAACTTGAACGACAACATGATGATAAATTAAATATAATTCGCTCAATGGCTGCAAGTAATACTATAACAGGTGAACAATTTTTGATTCCAATTAATTCTGCATCACCACATATAAATACTGAGTAATGATTACTTTTTAAAAATAAAATACAAATTATTTTCCTTTTTTTGTTTTATTTATTCTTAGAAATTTAACTGAACATGTTTATCAAAATCAAACACAACAACAACAATATCATCGTGTTGAAATGATTATATCTCAAAATTGTAATACACCAACATCAAATACAAGTTCTCAACGTCGTCCTATTATACCAAATACTGAACCCATGCACATTGAAAATGGTACCGGTGGGCATGCAGTTGTTGCTCATCCAAGACAGAATCATCGAAGATCACGTTCATTATCTGAAGTTTGGCTTGATCATCGTCCACAAGGAACAGTTCAAACAGGTTTATAAAAAACAAAAAAAAAACAATATTTTATTTTTATATTTTGATATAGAAACTCTTCTTCAACCAAAATTTCATAAGAAAGTATGTATTCAACAAACACCAGGAAAAGATGATATTGTTCGAACAACAAAATATGTTTTAACACATCAAAATCTTGATGCACAAGGTGAAATTGTTACTGATTTTGTTAAAGTAAATGGTTTTTTTTTCTTCATTTATTTAATTAAAAATTAATTGATTTTATCTATTTATTAGGGTGATGTACTTCCATCAAGTACTGGTGGTGTTAATGTTATATTTAATGATGTTGAACGATTAACATGTACATCACCACCAGATCCATTAATATTACATAAACGATGTCAAAGTGAAGAGCGAGTTCTTCAAGAAGTATATTTTATTTTATAATCAAAAACATTCTTTTCTTTTTATTTTATTTTAGACAAATACACAATCACCATTATCACGTCAGGGACCAGCTGTAGCGCCTAAGTAAATCACAATATTTTTAATTTATTATCTAATCGGAAATTTTTTTTCTAGACGATTTCGTATGTAAAAGTATTGATCAACTAATTTAACCTATTTGTCTCTGTACATTATTATTTCTATGTATTTTCGTATTCATAATTCTCTAGTTAATTGTAAATGTGTGTGCGTGTGTGTGTGGATCTCTTCGTTCTATGTGAATTTATTCTTGCAGAAGAAAAAGATTAATAAATGAATATATTCTTAATAGTGAATTTACTCTCTTGATATTTTTACTATTATCAAAAAAAATCATTACTTTACAGAAAAGTCATTTATATAGAAAAATACAAAAAAAAATGAGGAGTATTTAGAGATATTTCTTGTTGAAGGTCGATTTTTATTTTATATAAAAATCAACTTTAAATAAGAAATATCTCTAAATACTCCTCATTTTTTTAAGTATTTTTTCATTGAAAACAAGGTTAAGTATGCATTAACAAATATTAAATTACATGAAATTAAAAAAATATATTAGATAATCTTTTCAAGGTGAATTATTGTTAATCTCGTACGATAATTATGAATGTTATTGAATCAATCAAACATATCGTAATCATTCATATTTCAAGTATAGAAATGTCTGCGAGGAAAGACATATTTATCTATATTCACACAATAATATGAAAAAATATTAGTTAATCATTATTATTTCCACCTATGTAATACAAGTCAAAAGCCATATGCACAAATAATTGATAAGGTATTTCAGGTTTGATTTTTCTCATAACTAATGGGAACTTAAATCATGTTTTTTGTTATATGTGATAAAGCTTTTCATTCATGAATCGCTAGCTTTTTTTTTATTAGTTTATGTCATCAAACACTTCGTCTTTATTAAATTAATGAAAAATTCAAACTATAAAAAAAAAAACAATGACGAGATAGTTTAAAGAGGTTGCCAAAGTGCAGGAACAGCAAGTGGTGTCCAACCAGGTAATGCTGTATGTGCTTGAAGACTTTTATATGTTTTTCCTTCATATACTACTAATTGTCCTGGAGTGTAGGCAGTATAAGGTTCCCATTGAGCAGCATTTCCTGGAGGTGCTTGAGTTGTTGTTGCAGGAACAGGATTATCAGTAGCGATAGGTGCGTTTGTTTGAGGAATAGAAGTTGGTACAGTTGGTGGATTTGTACCTGGTAATGGTGTTTGTCCATTATTCAATGCTGCATGTGTAGCACCAACAAGTTCTGCATTACGATCACCACTTAATTCCCAAAACATAGCTCCTCTCAATTGTTCTCGTTTGATATAATCATTCTTAAGTGATATTGATTCAAGATCATCATAACTAATCCAAATACCTGTTGATGGATTAAAAAGAAATGGTACTTTAGATGCATCATCCCAATAACGTGTATATGTTGGTAAATAACTTCTTTTCAAATGATCATAATCATATATTCCATTTTCCCATGTACCCATTGGTGGATTACTTGAAGCAGGTTGTGAAAATCCATTTTGAGCTGTACTTGTAACTCCTATATACAAAAAAAAACTATATTTAATTCAATTAATAAAAAGAAAATCAATAAAATTTACCTTGCCAACCACGTCCATATAAACCTAAACCCATAATTATTTTTGAACGAGGAGCACCACCAGCAATATAACCTTGAATAGATGCATGGCAATTATATCTTGATCTGATGTATGATGGACTAACATCAGTTGCTGTTTCAGCATCATTTTTATACAATGGAGCATTATGACCAGTTTTTGCTTCCCAACCACCTATTAATTAGTAATATAAATATAAAATAATGAAAATAAATAAAACTTACCATGAAAATCATAAGTCATAACATTAATCCAATCAAGATAGTTAGACATACCAGGTAAATCTAAGTCATTAATTCGTTCTGTACCAGCACCAGTTCTATATTAATATAAAGAATATTTTTAATTTCTCCAATAAATTAACTTACGCAACAGTTAATAGATATGTTTTACCACTTACAGCATTTAATTGTTCACGAATTTCTTTAAGTAAAAGAACATAATTTTGTTTATCTTCTGGTCGAACAATATTTCCAGGAAGACCACCAGATACAGGATATTCCCTTAAATATAGATATTTTTTTATAATTACATTGAAAGAAGAAGGATAGATACTTACCAATCAAGATCAACTCCATCAAAACCATATTTTTGAACAAATTCAACACATGATTGAGCAAATTTAGAACGGCTTGCAGCTGTTAAAGCAACATCAGAAAATCTACCTGACCATGTCTAGAAATAATTTATTTTAAAATTAAAAAAAAAAAAGGAAAGAAAGAAAGAAATAAAGAAACTTTACCCATCCACCAACAGAAATTAATGTTTGAAGATGTGGATATTTTTGTTTAAGTTTAAGTAATTGATTAAAATTTCCACGTAATGGTTGATCCCATGTATCTCCTGGAAAAGCTTTTTCAACATCAGCCCATGAATCACCTAATACTAATCGTCCATCTGAACTAATATCGGCAAATGCATAATTAATATGAGTGATTTTATCTCCTGGAATATTCTCTACATAATAGGATCGAGAATAAATTGACCATGCAGCAAAATATGCTACTATAATAGGTGCAGCAATCATATCTATTTTATTTATTCCTTATTGTCGCTTCTATTGTAAATGATAATCAATCTTCAGCTTATATACATCGATTAAAAAATAAATATTTCAATTAATCATTTAATAGGTGATATTCTTATCATTGTGAGAGCATTAAAACACATGTGTGTCCATTATATGAATGAATAACAAAATAAGCGGAATCTATTTTTCTCATTTACAAAAAAAAACACCATCGCACTTTTGGGTAAATGTACTATCCTAATCTTGTATTATTAATAGAATGCAAATATTTCAAGAGTATAAAGTCGAAAAAATGAATAGTAAAATTATAGAATGAAAAGGTACATTGTATGGAATTATGACAGTTTTTTCACATGAATTAAATTTGATAAGAAAAAAAAATAATGAAAATTTTTCTTCACCTGTGATCAATCAAATTATTAATCGATTTAAAATGAATGACAAGTAAATAAAAATTATTTCATAATAACAATCAATAATTCCAGCAATATCTGATGAAATCAAATAGCGAAAGATAATTCAAAAATAAATCATTTATTTGTCATGTCTCTAACGATTTGTAAACAAAAAAAAAATAATAATGATCAATCTAATACATTAAGGATAACAAAATAAGTATATAATATTTTCTTATTGTTCAATATTACAATAGTTTTAATTCAATATTCATCGATCTTATCAATACACATATATATATATATATATATTTGCACATTAGAGATCAAGTTTAATCGATATATGAAAAGATTGAAATATAAAAACATTCTTTTTTTTTTAAATTTTAATGAATTTTTATTGTATTGAATATACTAACTCACATATTTAATAGAAATACTTTTGTCATTAGTTTTTTAACAACATAATTTAATATTCAACAGTTATCATTGTATATTCAGTACAGACAGATATAAAACATGCACGTAAAATGTAGCAAAAACAAATCTAAATTTTTCTATATTATAGTTCATTCTATATGTTTTTTTTTACAGCAAAATTATATGAAATAATCTAAGAATTGATAATATTTCTTAATATAAATATATATATATATATATAGTTATTGCGATGTATTAAAAACTAATCTCTAATTTTAATCTAATAATTCTTTAATATTCTCATATTGAAAAAGAATTCTCTGACGTTTCTTACAAGTTTTAATAATATGTAAGAGTTTTTTTTTTTTAGAATTAACTGTTGCAAAGATAAAGAAGATAAGAATAATAAAAAAGATATTCGACCGTATTGATGGAATTCAAGAGATCATAAGATATATATGGATTCGCTTTATATAAAAAGCCCTCAGGTATTATACTCCTACATTTTGTGACGTTCTTTTTTCCGTTTTCATAACGCTTCATTCGAGGTCACGGAATATGATTAATAAACATATGATTAATGATTAAAACAAATGAACTTTGTCATGATCCGATTATGGTATTACGTAGTATAACTTATATAGATTAATTTAAAAAAAAACGTTTAGAATAATATTATTTGTAATTTTAATCAAGTAAAAAATAGAAAATTTTCTAGTTATACACATATATTTATTTTTGTTCAAGATTGATAATAGATATTGTTTTTTGTTTATTCTTATTCCTAAAGTGAATCAGGAAGAATGTCACTTCCGATATAATAAAAAGATTGTTTTTAATTTTTATCGTTCATAAAACTGAATTTCTTTCAAAAGATTTCCGGTATTATTCTATCCAAATCATTACATTTTATTTTTCATTTCATCGATTATCATTTTTCTATATATACAATAAAATTCTATCTTTATCAAATATAATATTTAATTAGTATATTTCGTTTCTTTTAAATATAATTATATATATATATATAAATCAAGAAAACTTTGAAAAAAAGATAAATATGTTCTCTATATATTATAAAAGAACTTTAATATGAATGTCTTTCATTGTCTTTTATGGATTAAATCTCATAATAATATTATTAGTCATTGTGATACTATATGTAGAAATTATAATGAAGAAAATCTAATTTAATCCTGTCTGTATATATATTCTTATTACGGAAATAGTAAATTTACTTTACCATTATATAAATGATAAAAATCTTTTTAGAATTATCTATCATTTTTATCTTATCCTTAGGCTATTTATCACAATAAAATGAAGGTTTATACTTTGAACAGATCAAATTGAATTGTATAATAAATGCATTCAATCGTAAATTATAATGAGAAAATAAATCGTGTTATATAATTTTTTTTTTAATCATATCTCAAATTTGTTTGTATTCTTTTTTGTATGCAAGTACATTTTTTCAAATAAACAATAAATTTGCATATTTTTTTTTTCTTTCATTAAAATTAAGATAACGTTTTGTTTTTGATATTTAATATTCAATATGTTTTCTTCTTGAAAAATCTAAAAATATTTTTATGTAAATTTGTTCTTTAATACAAAATATTTTTGATGTATATATTCATTTTCTTTTAACATCACTAAAATCTTTTCTCATACTATTTTGCATGCAATCGTTTGTGATTGATTACATTGTAATTCCTTTGATTACAAAAATAGAAATATTGGAAATAATATAAAAATAATTGTTATTCAAATGAAATACATTGTATAATTTTATATTTCTTAAATATAAATAATCTATTCTATTTGACAAGTTTAAAATAGAATTTAAGATAATAATATATTCTTGTTATAGATTGTAAAAACTTTTATGAAAAAAAAATTATGTATAAATTTAAATATGTATTAAATAGGAATGGCTTTATTATTTACTAATAAAGGAAATATCTATCATTCAGTTTTTGAAATCTTATACATAATAATATTCATTATTGACATTGTGTATGTTGTTTGAATGACAATAAAATAAAAATTTTCTGATTTGATTTAATATGTTGAAAACAGAAAAACAAAAATAGATTATTTATCATTGTACTAAAAAATAAATCATATTTTATTTAGTGTTTGACTATTACATATGTTCTTTTTCTTTTCTTGAATATATATACAAAAAAAAAAAATAAAATAAAATTTCTTCTAATAATTGCATCTATGATAATGCTTTCTATTTCTGTCGACATCCGGAGATGCATTCATTTTTTTCTATGAAATGCTCAATAGTGAATGTAGTGTTAAGCTTCATCCGACTACTATTCCGGAACAAACACGATTGATCATCATTATCACCATTATCATCATCGTTGTGAACGTGCTGTCGTTGTTGTTATTCTCGTCGATTTTCTCTTTTTTTTTTTTATCGACAATAACGTCCCTTTCTCGAGTAACAAATGAAGTCCAAATGCATTTTTGACATTGAGAATTGTAAACGAGAGAGTTTACACAGCAAATGTCAAAAAATTGTCATTCCATAACGCGGTCCGAAGAATGACAACGATGTCTTATTACCCTTGAGACCGAGAAAAAAAAGCAAAAGAATGAACGTTTCATCAAACAGCAAAAACAGCAGAAAAACCGAGGGCACACGCTCGGACTAACCAGGAAATCTATAATTGATCGGTGGTTGATTCTCAAATGCCGATAGACAAGAAAGACAGGCTGTCCTCTAACTTAGTGTTCTTTCGATATACTAATTTCTTCTTTTATTTTTTTTTTATATTGAAAGGATTGCATTTGACTGATTATGTGATAGCAAAGAAGCTTCTTATATATATATATATTTCTTTCTCTACCAAGAAAGATTTTCTGCAAGAAAAGATTGTTAGATTTAGTAACATTTATCATTCTATTATATGTCGAATATATATATATCATAATAAAAGAGTGTAATTGCTTGATTTAATATATGATGAAAATGTAGTTAGAATGACGATTCTTTTATATTATACCAATTGTAGAATCGGATCGTTTCTTTTTAATATTTTGTTTCTTTTTATGAATTAATAAGAAAAATAACTAAAGAATTTTTATCTTTGTATCTGTTGTTCATTTATATATTGTAGTTATATAATTAGATATTCTCTTTTTTTTTTCTGTTTCAGGTGAATATATATATATATATATATATAGTTTTTTTTAGTTGTTTTTCTTGGGATTGTCTTGTCGTTCATTCGTTTGTCTATTTGAATAAGTGAGTCTCTTGAGCCAAGGATGAATTCTCATCTTTTACTTTCTTTTTTTATCTCTTTTTTTTTTTACTGAAACATGATATAATCAAGCTTGAACATGCAAGTTGATAAACGGTAGACGATAGTAAAAAACAAAAGATGAAGAGACTACATCTAAATAGATCAATGATTGAAAAGATCGAAGGAAGAACATTGGCGTTCCCGGGAAACGAAATACATATATAGAGACATATAACGTCGTTGTCAAGGTATTGTGTACTGTAATGAGATCCTCTCTGTCGACGACGACAACGACGGCGACAAAGATAGAATTAATAGAGGAAAAAAAAACAAAAATGATGCTTTGTTAAATAGAAGAAAAAAGAAAGAAGGAAAAAAAAGAGAAGAACGAAAGAAAGTCATACAATCCTGTATATTTTTATGCAACGAGTGTCCCTTGTTTGCAGCCTAACATTCCTCTTTTGCTTCTTTTTACTACCACTAGAAGAAAATACAATCATCATTGCACTGCTTCGCACTTGGTTGCAAGCTGAAAACGACATTATATTCTTTTGGTTGTTGTAGCGTCGCTCGACACAGGAAAAAGAATAAGCATCGAAGGAAAGAATAATGAACATACTTCTTCTCTCTTTCAAGCCGAGAGAGGAAGAAGAAGAAAAAGAAAAAGAAAAAAAGAAAAATCAATTTTCTTCTTCTTCTTCTCCCTTTTAGTTCGGTATTACAACGTGCTCTGATTTTTTTCCTCTTTTCAAAAATCTCTTATTCTTTCTTTTTTATTCTATTTTTTCTCTCTGTTCTATATCGCAGGCAGGCGAGAGTCGTCGTTATCGCCGTAACCATCACAGAATACTCTTGCCGTCGCCGCGCCATAAGAAAGATAAGTTGTTGCTTCTACAACTATTGCCTTGTGTTGCCGTGCATTGCGTCCGTGTTGAATCGGACCACTCTCCTCTCTTTTACTCTTTCTCGCTCACATACACATACACTCTCTCTATCTACGCCTGAACGATCTCATACACATACACACACACACACACACACACACAAACCCCGGTGTTGACCAAGAGAAACAAGAACGACAAGTGATCTTCATTACAAACCTGGTATACAGGTCAATTTTACAAAATATATACAAGTGAAAACTTAGGATAAATTCAATTCCAATCACATTATAATGGTGAGTTCCATAGAAAATAAGAAAAACGGAAGTACTCTTTTTTTTATTCATTACAGTGCAAATAGGTAGTAATCAAGTTTTTTTCCTATACTGCAAGTTTAAAATAATTGATTATTAAAGATTTTTTTTTTCGATAAATAAAAAGAGTAATTTTACAAAACACTTTTTTTCTTAACTTTTATTTAAATCTTTCAAAAGAAAAATACAACAAGAAATTGATGATAATGAAACGTAAAAGTCCTTCCTTTTTATTATTTAAATACTCGATTTTAAATTTATTAATAGCACTTTAGCAACTTATAATCTTAATAAAACACATCTATATTTACTGCTTGTCAAAAAAAGGAAGTTGTGTTACGTCATCGAAATACGTCATGTTGTTTTTCTAATAGAAAAAAAAAATCAGTAATCAGACAAAAAAATCTGTTCAAGTAATAAACATCTTTTTTTCTTATTATCATAAAAAATGTAGAAATATCTTGATTTATTTAAAACAAAAAAAATAACAAAATATATATAAGTTAACCAACCATGAGATGAAAAATGTTGACGTTCATATAATGATACTTCAGCTATAAATCATGTTTCAGGAAAAATAAAGCTGATCAATTTCATGGTATATGAGATATCATTAGAATATTCTAATAATATTTATCCTTGTTTAATCATCCGATCAATAGATAGAAAAACGTTATTTTTCTTTTGCTTCGTAGTTTTAGTTCGAAATCATTGCGTGTTCGCGTGTGCTAAGGCGATTTTTTGGGCGCCAACTGATTGTGACACACAAAGGGGTCGAAATTTTTCTCTCTTGCTCTTTCTTTTATTGCAATGATGGTGTGCCGGTTGTGCGCGCGCGCATATCTTAATTGATTATATGGGTGTGTGTAGGGAGAGAGAGAGAGAAACCTAGAAGCAACACACATGAGAACGCATCGGATTCTTATTGTCGCTACTATGAACATATCATCATCAAATCAATAAAATTAGTCAAAAGAAAATAAGGATATGTCTTGTTCGTATATACTTGACTATTAAAAAAAACAAGAGATCCTATAGAGTTCGATTAATTTAAATATTTTATTTCAGGTGAGAATTAAAGAAAATTTTAAAAATATTCAATCAATTTCTATATTATAATCGTTTATTTTTATTCGATTTTATAATGACATTCTTTTGTTTGTTGAATAATTTGACATATTAAAAATAAGAAATCTCATAAGTTTAAAGATCAACATGAAATTTTCGTTTGTCATCATCATTGATTGCTTCAGAATAAAAATTATTCATTGTTTTTTCTGAAAACAAACTATTGATAAAATTGTTTCGAGGTTTATCTATAATAATATTGATATAAGTATGCTAATCTATAGGAAGTACAATAAAATTTTATGAAGGTCATTCTTATTAAGTTAAATCGTCCATAAGGTTAATGATTTATTGACAAATAAGAAATAATGTCTACAAGAATAAATTCTTATAGCTTGAAAAAAGAAAAAGAAATAACTATTTATATTATAATAAAAATGATATTGTTTAAAAAAAAATTCGTTAATGTTTCATTCACAAAATAGATAATATAATAAAAAAAATATCTATATTTAACCGAAAATACACACATCAATGCATATATTCTCTTGTATTATGATGAAATTGAGAAGTTAACAATGAAGAAAAACAAAAAATATTCACTTGAGAAATATAATTGTATATTTATTCCGATTCAATGAAAAACTGATGCAATTTATTTTGTGAATAAAATAAAAATAAGAAGAAATGAATATAAAATTATCATAAATATTATTATTTTTTTTTCTTTAAGGCTGATCAATTAACTGAAGAACAAATAGCTGAATTTAAAGAAGCATTTTCCCTGTTTGATAAAGATGGTGATGGAACAATTACTACCAAAGAATTAGGTACAGTGATGCGTAGTCTTGGTCAAAATCCAACGGAAGCTGAATTGCAAGATATGATCAATGAAGTCGATGCCGACGGTAAGTTATTAATCAATCAAATAATAAATTTCATCTGGTTTATGTTTTGATTATACTAAAAAGAGCAAAAAAAGAAATTTTAATCTTTAATTGAATACAAAATATTGTCGGATATATTCAATTAAAGAGAAATTTCGAGATATATTTATTCTTAAGGACATTTATTAGATATATTTTTTTTTCTTTCATATAGAAAAATAGTAAATAATTATTAATTATATTTAGGTAATGGTACAATTGATTTTCCTGAATTTTTAACAATGATGGCACGTAAAATGAAGGATACGGATTCGGAAGAAGAAATTCGCGAAGCATTCCGCGTGTTTGACAAAGATGGAAATGGATTTATATCAGCTGCTGAACTTCGGTAAGAGAAGAAAATAAATAAATAGATTTTATTTTTCTTTTTAAAGTCATGTTATGACAAATTTGGGTGAAAAACTCACTGATGAAGAAGTTGATGAAATGATTCGAGAAGCAGACATTGATGGAGGTTAGATTATTATTTTTGTTTTTTTTCTTCTTTATCTTAATTCTTTATTTTTATTTTTAGATGGACAAGTTAATTATGAGGGTAAAATAAAATAAAAACAAATTATTTTTTTTTAAAACTATTTTGATATTTTAGAATTCGTAACAATGATGACGTCAAAATAAAATAACAATGATGCTTCATTTTTCTTCTTTTCTTTTTCTTTTTTTTTGTCTTATTCTTTTCTTTTTTTTTTCTCATCTATTTTGTTCGAACGCACACTCACTCGTCTCGTTACATCGATAAATCGGATGGATGAACATGTGGATGATTGTCGTCACTTTCTTTTGTTCACACAATCTTCTTCTTTATGTGCTTGTGTGTGTGTGCGTGATGCGTCCTTTTTTTTTTTTCTTGAATGTCTGTCTATTTGTCTGTCATGGCGTCGCGCGACGCTAATAATATAAGACACAAAACATACACAATAGTCCAACATTATTAGGAAAACTGATTCGAGATTTTCTTTTTAGTTTGTCTATGATTATAAATAATGAATATACAAGGACAACTAAAACTATTAAGATGACAAAGAATAGGAATAATAATAGATAAATTTTCATAAATTATCAAAGAAATATGAGGCGACAAAAAACATATATATATATATATATATGATCTTTCAAAAGATAACTAGTTTTTGTTTTTAAAAATTATTCAATTTTAATCTACTAAAATGTTTATATTATAAAACTATTTATTAAAGATATTTGATTTTTTTTAAAGAATCAATTAGATTTCATATATCATTTTTTTTCTGATAGAATAATAATAATAAGATTAGCAAATAAATTTAATAATCAATACAAAAAAATATAAATTTAATCTGAAAACAAACGTCATTGATCTTCTTTAAAAAAAAAACTTTTTCTTTTTTCTAATCTTATAAATGTTTCTTCTCCATAATATTATTAAATTATGTTCTCAACAAAAGAAGTACAAAAAAAAAAAAAAAAAAAGAAACAATTTTCTATCTCGACTACCGATTCATAATAAAAAATAATTATCTTTTCAATAATGACAGACATCAAAACATGCAATAAGTACACGATGCACTCGTGCATATATATCGAAAAAAACATAAATTATTTTACAGATAATCTATAGTCTTTTCTTCAAATATTCTATCAAGAGAATTACTTCAAATATTCTTTCATTATATATTTAAAAGATCTTTCTTTTTTTTTCTAATAGAAATTTTTGATTAGAGGATAATAATCATCTATTAAAACAAATTAAGATATGACTTATATAACGCAAAAGTAAAATAAATCTATTAATAAGAAAAGCTCTTATCTCCATCGGACATTTATAATTAGGAAACATCAATTATTCAGTAACTTCTTGATTGTTCTATAGATTTATACACGATATAACTATGCTAAAATATATATATATATATATAGTTAAGAGTCATTCATGTTAATAATGTTCATTAATTTGAATTAATCAAGGTTCTTTTTTTTTTGTATCAAAAGAAAGTAGAAGATTATGTTATATTAATAGAAAACTTGAAAAAATAAAATAGTTATGTTTTATCTAATGAATTATTATATTCATGATCAACTATGCAGAAATTATAAGTCATTAAAGTTCTTTTATTTTTTTTTACAAGTTAAATTTGAAAAAAATAAATATGTTCTTATCAATGAAAAATATAATTTTATAATATATGTAGATAATAATGAAGAAATTCATTATAAATTTCGTAAAAAAGAAAATTTTTATATAAAATGAAGTGAGAATGTAATAGAGATAATGAATACATTGCTGTTTTATATGCATATAACGTCAATAAATATAATTTATTTAGTATTAACATCTTATGAACTTGATGAACTTCTCATAATTTAAACATAATATTAAATATTAATTCATTAATATATTAAATAAACAATTATTTATTCTATATTTTCTTTTATAATCTGAATAGATGAAGGATGATCCTTGCATTGTTGTATAAGATGAAACAAGATTCTTAATTAAAACATTATCAATATATTATTATTTGTCATTGATAAATTCTTTTTTTTTTTCTATATCAATGTTGTAAATATAAAACATATAATATCTAAGATTATATTTATAAATAACTATAGATTAATAGATATTACCTCTCGTATATATATATATATATATATTATATAGAAATATAAAGAAATTACGTCGATATTTTCTCGAGCATGTAATCAAGTCTAGGATTATTTAGAAATATTTGTCATGCAAACTATTTCTATTCTTTATTGATAATCAATGGTGGACATCTTTTCTTTCTCTCTTTTTTTTCTTCATATTAATATCGAAGAATAATAGAAATATTTTATGTTTTATATATGATAATCTAAGGTTATACTCTACTCATGTGTCAAACATGTGATTGATATGTACTAAGTACTGATTTATAGATAATTGTATATCTATATAACAAAAATATCATATATGTCATTTTTATTATAAAAATTTCTTCAAATGATTAACAACTAAAATTTATTACATAAATATATTTCTTTATGGAGATTCTGGTTATAACAAATCTATTTTAATTTATAAGAATTATTTTTTATGAAATTTTAATATTTGATTTTACACTATAGATACAGTAGAATCAATATATACAATATCAATTTTGATCTAAAGTTTTAATAAAAAAAAAAATTCCAATAATTTATTTACGTATTCAACATAGTTTTTTTTTTTAAATGACCTAAAATCAATACTCTTATCTTATTATTGTATGATTAATGATATTTTATTTTTTTTTTATATAATCAAAAGCATATGTTTCAACTTTCAGCAATTTTGATCTGAATAGAAAATATTGTATTAATAATAATTCAAATATTCTTCAACAAAACATAAATTTAAATATATAAATTTTCAAAAATAATGAAATTTATATATGATTATTTTATTTCGAAAAATTTTAAATACGAAATACTCATAAACTTTAAAGATTAAGATATAAATCTATAGACGTTATTTTATTAATCTATACGAATGATTTTATAACACTGGTGTCATGATTTACGATCTAAATGAAGCTGAATTAAATTCTTTTACTTTAAGTTTATTCATATATATCTTATCTTTATGACTTAATTATATGAAGAGAACAGTAAGCAAATGATTCTATTATTATCAAAGCATTGATCATGATGGACGACAAGAATAGCAAGCAAATAGAAATAAATCATAATATTAATAATAATAATAATAATAAACGACAAAGAAAACGAAGTGTATTTGATCTTGAACAAATTCGTCATTTAGAATATATATTTGATCAAATAACACATTATCCAGATTTATCACTTCGTCAACATCTTACAATTTTAACTCAACTTCCTGATAAAAAAATTCAAGTTAATTTATTTAAAATAATAAAAACAAAATTCTTTTATTTTGTTTTTTCTTTTTTTATTTAATTAGATTTGGTTTCAAAATCGTCGTGCTAAATGGCGTAAACAACATCAATTAGGACATTTTGGTGGTTTACATGAATTAACTGTTGATGGACGTTTTAATTATGTTCCAGCACCTAAATCAAATGTTATTTTAGCATCACCATCATCAACAATACCAAATGTAAATTTCGTTTTTCTCTTCATATAATTATTATATATAAACAAAGAAACAATATTTTATCTTTTTTTAGAATACATCAATTCATCAATTAGAACATTTTTTCTATTTAGCATTTCAAACAGCTTTAGCAAGAACTAATGAAAATTTTGAACAAAATTTTCTAATGAAAAAGTAAAAACAAAAAACAAACTAGATTGTATTTTTCTTTGTTTATTTCATATAATATATCATTTACATTTATATTTTTCTATAGACATGATTCAATTGATTCTTCTCAATTTATGAATAATTCAATTTATTCTACAAATAATAACAATTGATTTTAAATGAAGAATATCTAGAAAGAATTTATGAAGAAAATGGAATTTGCTGTAAACATACATTTCAAGATTTATTTTTCTTTTAATAAATCTTATGTTTTATTTTTATTACAAAATGTTCATTTAACAACTTTCTTTCTTTTTTTTTATTCATTACTTTATATCTATTTTATTTGATTGATATCTTAAATAAATATCATAAAGTGTAGTAACAAATGTATTTAATGCCATTATCCATATAATTAATGGAAAACGAAAAAATGGAAAATTAAATAAAGGTATTGATTCATGTCGTCGACCGGATAAAGTTAATAAAATCATAATAAAAACAATACCAATATTAATTAATAATCGAACATAATTTGAAATTGTTTTTTGTTTTGTTTCACTTGTATTTCGTTCGTCTTTAAGACGTTGAATAAGCGTATTACGTTGTCGATCTTTTCGAGTATAAGCAGCAAATTCATCTTGTTGAGATATATTTTCTAATTCTTGTGTTATTTGTTTTATTTCATTTGTAAGTTTATCAATTATTATTGATGGTGAATAATATTTATTTAAAAACCATAAACATATCGATTGTGCATATGTACGAAGACATATTATTAAACTAGTAAATATAAATAAAGGCCAATTAATTGATGAACTGGATAATGTATCTATAGACATATTTTATTGATAAAAATCTAAAGAATTAAATTTGTATTAAAGATATTTTTTCTAGAATTTTCATCAAAAAGAAAAAGATATCCCAATGAATGTCTATATTCTGACATTTAAAAAATACAGTATACATATACATATATATTGTTTATCTATCGAAATAAATAAAATGGAATACAAGACAAAAAATAAATGCAAAAGTATTGGAAATTTTTTTTTTGTTTTTGTTCTTTGGTTTATTTGAAATCGTCTACACTAAACATACCCTGAAAAAAAAAATAGAATTTTTTTTGGTTTGTTTTTCTTTATAAAAAAAACTTACACGTGCTCGTCGTAAAATAGAATCTTTACTAGCATCATATGGATGTTCTTTACTTGGAATTTCTAATATTGCTGGTACAGATTTATTATGACCATCAACTGTACCACGAATCATTTCTGCAATCTTTTAAAATAAAATTTTAATTATATAATAAAACAAAAAAAATTTATTTTACATATTGACTTATAAGAATAATACCAATATCTTCTCGATTAAGAAAATTTTTAAATGTTTCATCAATATCCGATAATTTTGTATCTATTTATTAATTAAAAATTAAAATAAAATAAAATATGATTTCTTCTAAACATACTTTTATCAACAATTAAAAAATTTGGTTTACGTGTTTTAGGATTTAATTCACCTATACCACCAAGTAAAAAACCAGTTACTGTATCCTTTTTTTTTTGTATAAGAAAAAAAAATACTCATAATAATAATTTCAATAAAATATTTATTTAACTAACTTCATCACCAATAACAGCTATTAATTTACTTTTACCACCAAAAAGCATTGGTCCTGTTGAACCACCAGGATTCGGTGCACCACCACTTGTCATGATAATATAACCAAAAAAAAGAAAAAATACGATGAATTATAAACTGAAAATAAAATATAAAAAGAAAAATATTTTCTTTTAATGATAAGATAATTATCACTGGAAGATGGTCATTTATTTGCCACGTATAGAAAAAAAAAATTCTATTTTATATTTATTTTGTTTTTTTCTTTGTTATTATTTGAGGGATAATCAAAGAATTTTACATTGGTAGTTAATATTAACCAATAAAAATATTTGTCAATCAATATTTGTTGATTCATTGTTTTCATTCTGTTGTTTTCTTTTCTTTTTTTTTTTTTTTGATAATACATAATAAGCTTCATTTATTTCTTACATATTTACAATACATAAAGTGTGACCTCTGTTACAAATTCAATTGAATTATTATTCGTATTTAAATACAGATTTATGCATACGAATTTCGTGTAACAGTGTGCTATATTACAGAAACCAATTTATATTTTTTTCTATTGATTATGTTAGATATAAATGTATCGTGCATTACTAAAACTTCATATTCATATTAAAGTAAATGATTATTTATTTATTTAAGTTAATATTAATTTAAATTATTTTTAGAATCGTGTACTTGATTTATCTTATGCATATGGATTTTTTGTTGCTGATCATTCACTTTATATAATTCTAGTCTGTTTTGGTGTATTTCTTCTTAGTTTGTAAGAATTATTATTTAAAAAAATAATATTTTATTGTATTATTTAGATTTCAAATAACAACTAATGTTCCACCACCGGGTAGTACATTAGAAATTTTTCCTGAATCATTTAATTCATTTCAACCTGTACGTGCTCGGTTAGAATTACATACAAGTGATCAATTACGTGATAAACAACCAGATAAACCATTATGGGTAAATTAATTTATGAATATCGAATAAATTTATTATTATAAAGAATTGTATTTTTTTAAATTTCCATGATTGAAATATTTTTATTTTAAATTTAAAAAAAAGTATTTCAATCACAGAAATAATAGAAGAAAATATATAAAAATAAAAATAAAATTTTGTTTTTTTTTTAAATTTGTAAAGTATTCTGGTTATCCACTTGCTTATGTTCAACATATTGTTATACGATGTTCAACATTAACATCACGTTCATCATGTATATTACGTTCACGTGATATTCGTGATCGTCTTTTTGCTGATAAACAATTTGATACAAATTGTTTACGAATTAGTGAACCAATAAATGCTCCACAAATGATGTCATATTTACCATCATATGGTTGTCTTTTTTTATCTCCATTAAATCTTTGGTCAAATGATGTATCAAATATAATTAATAATGAACGTGATATACTTGAATCAATTCCATCATTACCAAAACGTTATGCAGATATTATATTTGGTATTCCACAAGAATATTTTTCATCAAAAAAAAAACCTTTAACATATGCTATAACACTTTTATTAAATAATGGATCAAATGAATATCGAAATGATTTAAAAAAACGATTATTTGCTTTAGATGAACAAAAGCAACAACATGATGATATAATACATATTTATTTTTCAAGAAAATCTTTTCTTTATTATTTACCACTTATACTTATTTATATTGTTGTTTTTCTTTATATTTATTATTCAGTTAGTAAGTATTAAATAAAAATTTTCGTTTTTTGTTAATTGAATAATAATGATAGATATATAAAAATAGTTGAATAAATCTATTTTAGATTTACATTCAATCGATTATATTAAAAATATGAGGTTAATTTTAAATAAAAATTGAAGCTAGCAAGACTCTTCTCCTGGGCTGATTCGCCATTTTATTATTAAAATAGATATTAGAATTTTCAAATATTGTGATTTATGAGTATCTTGGTCTAGTTTTCTATTATTATTTTCTTTATTCGATTTAAGCGAATTTCAAATTGAAAAATTCCTTTCTACTATCATAAGTATTTTTATTAACTTTCGGAGTATGACAAAAGTTTTGTGATATTTTTTTTTTGGTTTTGTAATTCTGATAGAGTATTTTGTTTTTTATTCTTAGTTTCGAATATTATTATCATATAATGAATATTTTTAATTTAAGGTCAATTTGAATGTGTTAAATCTAAATGGGGTCTTGCATTTGCTGCAACTGTACAAATTGTTGTTTCTTTATTAATATCATTAGCATTATCATCATTATTTAAAATGACACCACGTCTTGATGGTGGTGAAGTATTTCCATATTTAGTTATATTTATTGGTTTAGAAAATTTAGTTGTATTAACACGAGCTGTAACATCATCCCAAGCACAAAAACAATATGATGATATACGTGAACGTGTTGCACATGCACTTCATGCTGAATCATGGACAATAACAAAACATTTAGTTTATGAATTAATTATTGTTATGATTGGTTATTTAACATATGTACCAACTGTTAGAGAATTTTGTCAATTAGCATTAATTGGAATTTTAATAGATTTTTTTATGCAAATTAATTTTTGGTTAGCAGTTTTAAGTATTGATATTCGACGATTTACAGTTAATGTTGGAAAAAAGAAAAATATAAATTTAGAACAAGAAAAAAAAGAAATTAAAGTATCATTACCAATGAGAATGCCACATTTAATAAATAAACGTCAACAACAACAACAACAATCACAATGGGCTCGATATAGAGTTTTACAAAGAGGAAGTATGTTTCTTGTACTTATATGGGTTATTTTAATTTTTTATAAATCATGTTTAATTGTTGATTTACTTCATAAGAATGGTAAGATTAAAATAAAAACAAAAAGAATTTCTTTTATTTATTCTAATTTAATATTTTTATTCTTTAGTACAAATAGATCGTGAACAAATTAAAGATTTTGTTCCCGAAAGAATGCTTAATGAACATTATGGTTCATCATCTTTTTCTCATTCATATGATTCACATAATATTATAGAAGATCAATTAGTAAATAATATAACTTTACCTAATTATGAATGGCAAACACTTTTATCATATGATCATTGGCCAACATTATTTTCTTTTTATAATATATCATATGATAATCGTTATTTAACTATTATGCCATCAATTTATTTACCACTTTTATCTTCAGAAGATCAACAATTAGATTTAACAGCAAAAACTAATTTGAATGTAAATATTTTATATTTAGTTTTCATAAAATTGAATGAATATATCATAGTTATTTAGTATTATAATATATTTGAAAAAAAAAAGATATGACTACTTCATTCTCATCTGAAAATTTTTACATACATATTTTTCATAGAATGTAGTTTATTTTTAAATCAATAAGTCAGTATAAGACATAGATACGTGCAAATATTCAATACTTAGATATGTCAAGTCTGAAATTTTATAAATATTAAAGTACTATATCGTCATTGAATAATAAAAATAAATTTTACTATTAAAAACTAATATAAAATATTTAAATGAAATTTCTTAGAAAAAGAACAATCATTGATTTATTGAATATATACATGATGGCTCAAAAGTCATGTATCAACAGAAAAATTTGAATATCTTTATTAAGGCTTCAGCAAACGAGCTGAGTTTTTACCGATAGTAGAAGCATATTCACATTTTAAATCCATACAGACGAAGTTAGAGAGAACCTTTGTTAAATATCACTAATGATCTCAACAAAAAAAAGGATTTACTTTTTGACAGATAGAACAATAAAACAATATATTTAACGATGGATTGTTCTAGACACGTCTTTATAAATATAAAGCTTGTATATACCTCTATCATCGATAAAAAAAAATCACCTCAATTCTTAATAGAAATATTCAATTTTTTTTTTGATGCATGAATTTATGATCACCGTGCATATATATATATACATTTATTTATTTATAGTCAGCACATCGACCATTACTCGATGCAACAATGTCCAGTACAACTAGTTCATTAATTGATCGTAATTTTTCAACAGCACTTTGGGAACTTCTTTTTATTGTTCTATTTGGTTTAACATTATTTAGTATTGTTTATTTTTGTTTTTTATCATCATCATCATTATTTTCATTAAATTTATATAATAATCGATCATTATCTTATATAAAAAGTGATTATTCAATTGTTCCAACAATATTAATTCCACCAACATCTAAATTATTAATTGAATCAATGTGTATACATGAAAATGGTACAGTTGTTAGTGTAGCTTATTCAGATGGTTCAATTTGTATGTGGAATCCTCAAACAGGTGGCATTATTTTAAAACAACAAAGATATTCAAATGTACCATCAGAAAAACTTACTAATCATGTTTGGTGTTCATTAATGATTGATGAACATCGATGTTTATTTGGTTGTTCTGATGGTCAAATAGAAATTTATCCAAATAATTTAATATCAAAAAATTTAATATTATATCATAATGAACTTGGTGGTATAACACATCTTATACGAGCATCTTCAACATTAATAATAAGTACAACACGTCGTGGTTATTTAATTGCATTTGAATATTTAAATGGTTTAATAAAAGAAATATATGTTAAAAGATTACATCAATGGCCAATACGTGTTTGTCAAATTGATTTAAATTCATCACTTTTATTTACTGGTAGTGATGATCATTCAATTAAAATAACAAATGTTTTAAATGGTACTTGTTTACATACATTACATAAACATCAATCACCTGTTAATTGTCTTGCTCTTGATCCAGTAAGTTATATATAATAGATTATATTTATAAAAGAAAAATAAAATGAAGTTTTATAAGGAAGAGTAGAAAAATTCTTGTATTATTCGAAATTTTTTATCTGAATATATTCACGTATAGTTTACAATATTTATTGATGTTTTAAGTCATTTTTAAAGTTAAATTTGAAAGATTTCAATTAAATAACCTTCAAATAGATTCTTCTGAAAATTTCAATAATGAGTAATCAATAAATTAAAGTAGAAAAGATAATTTTTGTTTAAATGAAACGACATGATCCCTTTATTTTCTGAAATTTACAGATTCAAATGTGCTAATAAATTATGAAAGAATTTTTCTTTTATCTCATATTAATTTTATTGATATCGAACTATATGATTAAATAATATTTTATTCAAATAGATCTCATTGCTTTGAACAATGATTCAAAACGCTGAATTATAATGTTCTTTTTAAACTTATCTATCATAATTATTCTTTTTAAGCAGCTCATTTACACCTTGAAGCTTAAACTGTCGTAGATCAATGCAAATATTTTGTCCTTGAAGTTTCATGTTATTCTCTGAAGACTTAAAATTTTCTATTCCTTTTTCATATATATATATATATATTATATAATATAAATCTGTATTATTATTTTTCAATTGAATTTAGTATCATCCAACAACATTGGTGAGTGGTTGTTTTAATGGAACATTATGTATTTGGAGTGATGATGGTCTTATTCAAACAAATATAAATGCACATCCATTATCAGTAATAATTGATATAAATTTTTGTGGTCATTCATCAAATATAATAAGTCTTGGTACAGATAAACGTTTATGTATATGGACATATTCTAGTTTACAATTACTTTATGAATTAAATGATATAACATCAAATTGTTTTACAATACATCGTACAAGTTATTTATTTTATACACAATTAAATTCATTATTTGTATATGATACACTTAATCAAATGAAAATATCAACAAAACAATTTATAATTCCATTTCTTAATGATATTAGTAAAGATGAAAATGAAATGAATATTGAAAAAATTCTATATTCATCACAAACTGAAACATTAATATTACAAAATTTAGATATTATTTATGCGTTGCACTTACCACAACGTTTTTTTCTTGTCCGGTGATTGTTTATTCTTTGATTAAATTTTTTTTTTTGTTTTTGTTTTTTGTGATATTTTTTTTTTATTCGTAACTGAACAGATGTGTACAAAGAACGCAAACGTCCTTTTAAATATATATAGATGAAAAAAGAGAGAAAAAAAATTTGTTTTTTATGTGTTTTTTTTTCAGTCTTGTTTTTTAGTATGAAAATTTGATAAATTGTTTTATTAATATCTGATAATAGTTACAGACATTTTCTAGATTGCATACATCCATACATACGTGTTGTTGCTTTCTGACATTTTGTTTGGTTAGTGATGCAACGATTAGAAATACATTCGATTTGCATTTCATCGTCACGTGTTATTTCGACTATTATTAACAAATTGAAAAGAAGTCACGGTGATGATGATGGCAGCTATTAAAGGTAGATATTCTCTTTTTTTAGGATTTTTTTTGTTCTCGGCACCTTCATATTCGATGAATCTGTCTTTCGATGTCTGTCATTCGTCATTCATCCACTTTTCCCCCTCACAACAGCAGTTGTGCTTATCGACATCGTCGTCTTTTTCTCTGTCTATGTGTTTTTAGACTGGTTTGCATGCTGCTGCTCGTGTGTTGATGTGATGATTGTTTCCCTCCTTCACGTTCTCTCTTATTTCTCGTTGTGTTCTGCCTTGTCACGACAGACACACATACATCCATCATATGATTCTACGTTTTTTCTTTTTCTTTCTTCTTTTTTTTCTCTTTCTCTTCCATATGATCTTCTTCTACTTACCCTCTATTCCCATTTTTTTTTATCGATAGTAATAATGATGTTGTTGATGATGATAGCCTTGTATTTATTTATTTTTTTTTAGTTTGTCGTCATTGGTATGACTAATCCAGAGTCTCATTATCCATTCGTTCATTGGCCAGTAAGATCAACTTCTAATTTGACTGGCGTCTGTAATAAAAATCAAGACGATTGTCAGATATTTCAACCACCAGCAACACCAAATCTTCTGACATATTTTCAACAAAAAGATCAAACAATCACTCCTTATTCAATGTATGTAACATCTGTATATATCCATTTTTCTTTAACCTCTACGACAAAAATAGATATGATAAAGCAAAAGTGTATTTCAAGTGCATTTACATATATATATATATCTGTCTTAAGTCATTGTTATTGGTTAGTAGAAAAACAGAACAAAAAAAAAAAAACGACAAAAGTACAATACATTTTTTTCTGTTTATCATTTTAAAATTCGATTTTTTAGTCATCTTCAAGTGTAATATTTATGTAGACTTTATTATTTCTCATACTTGAAAAAAATCATAAAATAAACATAAAACTGATTTTTTGAATCTTAATAATTTGTTTATTCTTAACGAGAAGGAAAAAAAAAGAAAATCTTAGTTTATTAATGAAAAAATTCAATAAAAAATATTTTAATTTTTTTTTCTCAAAGAGACAATCAAGTAAGATTATCGAATGTTGCTGTAACCGGAATATCATCATCATCTTGTTCATCATCGCCAAAACAAATATCATCCTCATCTCCAATTCCATTTCAACCATATCTTATAACACCATTCCACACACAAAATACTCCACCCTATTCATCATCAATGTCAAATTCATTAAATACAGCTCAACTATCAACTCCTCGTAAACGTAAACAACCAATAAATGATTCATCTTCATTTCTTACACCATCGATACCTGCAAAACGATCAACTCCTTTGACCATGTTCTTTCCAAAAGTGACGCCGTCCGACGGTTCAGTTGTGATGTTTCTTAACAATAGTAAATTAACTCAAACTGATCCTTCATTCTCAATGTCTACATCTAGTCATCATCTTGATATTGAACAACAACAATTAACAACTGAGATTGATGAATTACGTCGTAGAAAATTAGATATTCAAAATCAATATGAACCAACTGTTGAAACAATAAAACGTTGTCTTGCTATGACACGTTCATTACTTGTTGAAAAATCTCAATTAGAAAAAAAACAAGCACGACAAAAAGCTATGGAAAATCGTTTACGTCTTGGTCAATTTGTTACACAACGACAAGGTACATCATTTGTTGAACAATGGGTTGATGGTTGTGATTTTTTGGATAAACAACGTGCACAAGAACAATTAGCTCGAGCAAAAGAAAATCTTGATCGTGAAAGAAAAACTTTAGCAAAAAAGAAAACATTTTTACAACAACAACAAATAATGATGGTAACACCAACAGATGAAACAAGTAGTCATAATTGTAATTTTAATTCTCAAGATTCTAATAATCTATTACATATGCTGCCAACTAAATCTAAACGAACAAATAAAACTTCAACTATGAAAACATTTGCTAGGTAAATTTTTATTTTCTAATTTCTACAACATTTTTTTACATATGTCAATAAGACAAGTATCACAAATAGATTTTTCTTGTATAGCAAATCATATTACATCTAAGGAATGATTAGAAAAAAGGAAAAATTAACTATTAATAATAGACAATTCTAAAAAGAAAAATAAAACATGATTTTTTCTTTATTTGTCTATATTTACTTAGTTTAAGAGAATAAACATATGATTTTTATTAAATATACTAAAAGAAAAGAATGTTTCATTTTAGTCAACAAAAAATTCAATCAATTTCATCTCCTTCAGTCGTTGTAACATTCAATAATAGTCCTTTAATGGGTTCATCATCATTTATCGGACATCAACAAATTCAAGCATTTTCTGATAATTCAAATGATGCTCATTATCTATGTTCTGGTGATAATAATGCACCTATTGATAGTGGTAATTCATCATCATCATCATCATCTCTTATTTCAAATTCGTCATCATCTATAATGACATTACAAGATTGGTATGAATATGATGAAGTACTACGTCTTCGACAATTAACACTTAAACGTGAAGAATGTGATTTAGCGCAAGATTTAGAAAAACTTGATCGAGAAAGAAATGTTCATATAAGAGAATTAAAACGTTTATATAATGAAGATCATTCAAGATTTAATAAAAATAATATACTTAATGAACGATATTTATTATTAACACTTATTGGTAAAGGTGGTTTTAGTGAAGTACATCGTGCATTTGATTTACGTGAACAACGTTATGTTGCTTGTAAAATTCATCAATTAAATAAAGAATGGAAAGATGAAAAAAAAGTTAATTATATTAAACATGCTCTTAGAGAATATAATATACATAAACATTTAGAACATAAACGTAAGTTTTTATTTTATTTATACAATTCATGAAAATTAAAAGTATAATCCTTGGACTTAGTTTTTCTTTTTATTTAATATACAAATAATAACGTAATAGAATATTCTTGTACTTTTATTTGTTATAGAAAACTGAAATTTTTAATACAAATATATCTGATCAAAATGTTTTATTTCTGAAAGTTTTAACTAGTAATGAAATAGATCATTTTGTATATTCAAATGTTTGCTTCATTTTTCACAGTAAAAATAAAGCAAAAAGCTTAGTATAAAATTTATATACTTTAATTTTATTGATGTATTCTTCTACTTGTTGCAGCTAGTGAGCTAAAACTTTTAAAATTACAAATTCTTGATTAAATTAATATTTAAGAAAAATTTTAGTTTTCAATATTATTTATTTTCTTTTTCTAATTTTGTTATCTATTAATTACATTGATATTATATACTATAGCAAAGTATATTCTATCCATACATACACACAAAAATCATTCAATTTATTCATAAGAGAAAATAAAAAAAAAAGTCAAAGGCTATACTTTTAATTTTTGTAGAATATATATATATATATATGTATAATAAAAGAAAATTTATTTAGGTATTGTTAAATTATTTGATGTATTTGAAATTGATACAAATTCATTTTGTACAGTTTTGGAATATTGTGATGGAAATGATTTGGATTTTTTTCTTAAACAAAATAAAACTATACCAGAAAAAGAAGCACGCTCAATCATAATGCAAACAGTGAATGCATTAAAATATCTTAATTTAGAAATTAAACCACCTGTGGTATGTATTTTATTTAATCATTATATATAAAAACAAATTTATATTTCTGTTTAGATTCACTATGATTTAAAACCAGGTAATGTTCTTCTTGGAACAGGAAATAATAGTGGTGAAATAAAAATAACTGATTTTGGTTTATCTAAACAAATGCATGAAGATACATTTGATGCTGATGATGGAATGGATCTTACATCTCAAGGTAAAGATAAAATACATAGATAATAAGTTTAATTATTAATGTTTATTTTTTTGTTCTAGGTGCCGGTACTTATTGGTACTTACCACCTGAAGTATTTGTTCAAGGACCTAATCCTCCTAAGATTTCATCTAAAGTTGATGTTTGGAGTGTTGGTTGTAAGTTTAGCTCTTTAATTTGTATTTTCAATGAATTATATTTTTCTTTTATTAGGTATTTTCTATCAATGTTTATATGGTCGAAAACCATACGGTCATAATTTATCTCAAGCAGCTATATTAGAAAATCAAACAATTTTAAATGCCAAAGAGGTTCAATTTCCTAATAGACCTCAAGTATCAAATGAAGCAAAATTATTTATTCGTCGATGTCTGACGTATCAAGCACGTGATCGTCCTGATGTTTTACAATTGAGTGAAGATGAATATTTGAAATCTTATCCAAAACGCACAACAGCCACAACTTCTTCGCCTCTTTTTTGCCCTAAATGACCATGTAAATTATCTTCTTTCGTTTATTCTTTCTTTCTCTACTTCTACTAGTAAACCAACAGTAAATGACGGTCTTTTCTTCTTTCACTCTCGTGTGAAATAAAAAAACAATCTGTGTATGAGAATAAAGAAAATGAAATGAACGGATAAAGCTATAACTATATATAATGTAAGAAGAACCGTTCTACTCATTATTAAGTGAAATACAAACATTTTACACATTCTAATCGGTACACGAAAAGGATAGAATCCAACTTGACTAATATTAGTAAACAATTGTTCATAATTGAATTAAAATATAATATTATTCTTTTTAATTCATTCATGAATTTAGTTTTTTTGAATTGTGTGTAAAATAATCAATAGATTAGTAACATACAGTGAATGAAACTTTCAGATAAGTATTTTATGATTGATAGTTGATGATCAAATGGATCTGTTGATGAATGTGACGAGTATTTATCCGTAGAAGAAAGATCTGTTACTAAATCATTTGATGATTATTAATACGAGATCAACCATAAAAATTTTGCATAAGATGATCGGAAGAAAAAAAGAGAAGGAGATCTTTATTCTGACATGCTTCATCAGATAGACCCAAGTGAGGTTGATCTTTGCCAGTTGCACATGTACTAATAGTATTACAATTACTATACTCTTGTCGTCATCTACCAAAAGAACAAACCTGCTAAATTTAGCACGTAATAGTTATCAATATGATATTCCTTCATTTTTTTTCACCGTTTTCCGTCGGCTCGGATTACTGACTCTCCTTCTCGAAACATAAAATATCGCTGTTCAAGGTCGTTCTTCGTGCATAACAAAAACTAGTATGAGATCCACATTCTCACTGTATAGTATCTTATTTACATTAATGTTTTGCCATTTACAACTCAATTTATCTGTAGCTAAAGACAAGCATTATGGTGGTTCTAAACGGCTGTATATAAGTTGTTTGTCAGCATATTTGCATAGGTTTCTTCAGTGGAAACAAACACAATTTTGTTATTTCTTCATTCTAGCTCCAAGCAACAGAAGAAATAAAGGATTTTGTGGGTTATAACCCATTATTTTTCGAAAATATTATTTTTAGAATTTTTTTCTATACTTTTTTGCATCAAAATAAAACTACTTTCACCTTCATCATCATCCACACATCTTGTATTCACCTTCTCTCTCACATACTTACCGTCATCAATGGAAAAAAATTCTAAAAATAATATTTTTGAAAAATGATGGGTTATAACTCACAAGAACCAAAATAAAATATCGTATTGCAATAAATTTTAAGAAAAAAACTATTTATTTAAATAAAGTACTGATAGATGATCAAAGAAATTGAGATGAAAATAATATTATTTATATTTTTTTAATTGACACTGGTCTATCGATTACGACGAATCATCAGAAAGTGTTTAGTTATGATTTTAAAGCATTTTCTCAATACAATTGAAAAAGATGTAAAAACGGTAGCCGTAACGATGTCTGTTTTCGTTGCTACGTAAAGGTCTATTTTAGCAACACATGTTTTTCGCCGTTTTTGAATTGTTTATCGTCTAATACTGTTTGTCTGTCGATTGAGAGAAAGAAACCTATATGTTGCATGTTCAGTATTCTCACGAGTGCACGTAGTAAGATTTTCATTAAGGTTTTGGTTCACAAATCTTGATCACTGAGTTTCAATAGAGAAGAAACTAATGAACTGTTTTAGGCCGTCGAAAATTTAATTTGACGACAATATTGTTGTGTTCGCCTACAAATGGAATGTGAGAGTAGTAAAAACAGATTTCGATAACGTGAATATAATTATACTTATCTATGAAATATAAGCCATAAAGAGTGAACATATTTACTAATAAGGAGTCTCCTTGCTTTGTTCTTCTATTTTTCGAACACATTTTATGTTACCACAAAATAAAGCTAACGATCGATCTTATATATAGATAACTGATGGTTTAAGAATTCAATTAATATCAGATACATAAGTATTCGAAAAAACTCAATGAGTTTCGGCATCCTAAAAAATTAGATTGCCTTAGAATCAATCGAATGTATATATAATTTCGCGCGATGCTGTCCGATTCTGCGTATCTGTGTATTCAAGTAATCGCTTGAATCTTGGTTTAAAACTGCGTCTAACACTCGCCACCATGTGCACTTATTTAGTAAGAGATTTATTAGTGGCATATGTAGGTGATTCTGGACTGTCATTGCAAAAACCAGTTCTGCGTGCGGGGTTGATTTGTTTTAACAACCATGCAAGATGCCGTAGCACTGCGTGCACACGATAAGAGCGTGTACATATTATAAAGTTTGTTTTGTAATAAATACCTCTTTTATGAATACTAAGGCTCTCTCTTTTTTCTTACTGATTATCAAAAGTGCTACTGTTTCTAGATTTTCCTCACTCTTAGCCTGTGAAGAAAATAAACATAAATTTTTTTATATTCAAGTCGAATTGAATTAGATCATTGAATCACAAATAAATACTAAAGCGTGTATTAGTAGTATGATGACACTTATATCATTATTATAATGATGAAGAGGTAAATATGACTAATCGAGGATTTGAATTGATTGGCAAAACTTGCAAAAATTGAGGAATGCCTCATGTTATTACACTGGCCGATCGGATTCGAACTAACCACTGGATCGACACTAAAACTGAAAATGAAAAAAGTCTGCTACTTACAAGTCTCTCTCTTAAATCAATTAAACAGTTTGATTTATAAGCATACATAACAGCAGATTCTAAATATACCGAATTTAAATTGTCTAAAAAACAGTCAAAACGCTTTTCGTAATGCTATGAATTTCTTATCTTATCTTTTGTGATATTATATATAATAGGTGAAGAACTTTCAAGAAAGAAAAAAAAAGATTAATACAATAACTTCGTTGACGTAAAGCAAGCAACTAGTATTCGAGAGGTAATGTGTTTCGTTCTTTGCCAGCAGTATGTTTTCTTTTCGTTCTGTTCTTCTATATAGTGAGGTCCATGTATTTTATATTATCAAAAGGGAAGTACAACTAAATAGTTGAAATACCATAAATCACGTATGAAGTCCTGGCAAGGCATAAATATCGTTGTTGTACAATGGCTAGCTCTATCCACATTCATCGCTCATCATTCTTATCATCAGTCTCAATATAAGGATATATCTTGACAACTAGTTTCCCATTCACTCTCAATATCTGTTTGCCTCCCTTGTGTATAAAAGATGAAAGTGATTTAGTATTTCATTATTTTCTTTATCGCTCACAAAATATCTTCAAAGTGAAGGCTTTTTCTCTCTGATATCGAAGGTAATAGTACATTATCATCATCAAACACACTTTTTTCAAGTAATCGCTTCATACAGAACGAATGGTAAATAGACGCACATATTATGAGATGATGATTTTTATAAAGACTATTCCGATTGTGCTGTAAAAAGGATGAATAAAGTTAAAATCGAATTCGGTCGACGATCATTGTTACGGCTTCGTTGATACCTATTAATATATGAAATTATTTAGTCCACTGAAATGAGAATAATGTGTTGAACAGATTCCAGATACACGTGCATATACTATAGATCGGAAGAATATGTATATATCGAGTGAGTCAAAATGATTGTAACATCGAAAATTTTGAGAATATCTAAGTTCAGATAAATCCTGTAGCCTGGTGTTTTTTAAAGTATGCCATACAAATCTCTATGAGATTATCAATGAAAAGTTCCATAGATTATTTAGATGATTTTTAATTATACAAACAATAAAGTACTGCGTGATATCGGGACGTAAACAAGAGACGAGAGGTGTATGTGCGGCACAACTATTTACTTTTTAAAATCGTCTTCAATCATCGTATCATGCAGGAAATATAAAAATTAGGGGGAGTATTTCTCTCTACCATTCAAGTGTGGATAGGAAGTGGTCTTTGAACAAGTGATCTATCAACTGTTCGAGAAAATCTTCTAGAAAACAATTTTTTTTTTCGCATAAATTTCACACATTTTTCAAAAAAGTTTCATTGTGCGATTAGGTTTTTCATTTATTCTTTAAATTAATAAATCTTTTCTCTTCATCGATTTACATTGAAAATATATTAACTGGCTTCTCTTACAAACCCATATCCAAATTTCGACGTAAAGAGTCAGATTGCGAATACTTTTTCAGTAAAATAGAAATAAGAAATCATTTTTGGACTTAAGCAAGGACTTGCCAAGTCCTAATCATAGGCAAAAGTTCGAGTCCTACCTCCTTATTCAGACTAAGATATCAGATCAATACTAAGAAATTTTTCCTATTGTATCATCTTGGGCTAGGAAAGAGATAAAATTTTCATTACGAACAGACACGTCCTTGTTGAGTTGTGATCTATATACTACTGACACACGACAATCCTACCAGTATTCGGTTCAAATTTCTTGCTAAGTTAAGCCGTTCGGTCTGAAAATTTTACAGAACACTGTATAAGCATAGGCAAACCTATGGTAAAAGTTTCAGCACTATAGCCTTTACAGAGATGAAGATTCATATAGTTCTATATCTTTAAACCAACAATTCTAGGAAATCATTAGAAAGCGATAAAACTAAGTGATTTTCCTAGGATAGATAAACTCATCAGGACTGTATATTGCACTACAAATTGCACAAGCATTTTCTTCTAACGTCACATGATTTAGTCAAAAATATTTTTAAAAAAATTCTTGATGTTGTCCTAGTATCTCAGCTTCTGTAACGAGACGGAACTCGAGCTTTTGCTTACGATTAGGACATGCCAAACCCTTGTTTCAATACAACTTTGAAAGTAAATAATCCTCCTTTAGATAGTTTTCACCTAGAGTAGAGATTTTTGTCCATTACTGTAATCGACACATCAACAACATTGGTTATAATTGATAAAAATGAATGAAAACAGTTGACGGTAGTCAATAACAATAAATTGACTTTTAGTGGGCGTAGATTAACGATCGTATCTTATTTGAGGATGTATAGTTAATAAGTACTGCAAAATGGTCTAAAAATCGATCATCCAACCATTTACGATCATTTAAACATGATGGAAAACGACCGTAAAATTATGCATACCAAATAACGAAAACAAGTGATTGAAAACGGTTGCATATGACAGTACTTATTTAGCCCTGGCAAAGCAGAATAATCAAATTTTAATATGACTTATCGACCTGTTTCACCACATGAGAAAGTATCTATTGGTATCGTTTCTCGATAAGTGTTATATGTATGTAAGGCTCATCTAGTATTATGCTTACCTTATGTCGAAATGAAGAGAAACAAATACCACGATTTTTTGTGGATTTATCTATTAATAGTATACAATACATTTTAGTAGCACTACAAGAGAGCCATAGTTCAGAAGGATCAGTCCTCACTCTCAGCAAATACGTCGTTCTAAATGTCCTTCTTGCTCTAACCTTCAGTCAGACACCCTGCTTTCATCCTAATTCATATAGTCTGATGATAAAATATATAGCGAAGTTTTATTGAAACATCTTGAAAAAAAATAAATCTCAGAATTTTCTGGAAGAAATGTAGTAAATGAATAGTAATATTAAGACTAGATTCAAACATCTAAAAAATGCTCGGATCATTATAGTAATCAACTACCTTATGATAATGAGAACTTAATACTGATGCCAAAGTATTAAATTGTTCTTTAAACACTAAGACAAAAGAATTACCATTTGTTTCTAATATGAGTGCTAACTGGATATTCTTAGGTGGTATAGATCAAACATATCGAATTGCTATTGAAAAAGCATTGCAGTTTGATGATTCAGTAACTGTTTGAATTGCACACAGATCAAAAGTTTATATGTGAGAAACAAAATTGACCGTTTTAGAAAGTGTCAAATTCTGCATCGAATAAACACAAAATCCACTTTAACCCTTTCAGGACGGGGTAGTTTTTCGAGAAATATATACCGATTACACTTTCTAAAGCTTAATAATCATATCTTTTGTGTGAAGTTATTAGAATTCTTTCAGCGTATGATAATCACAGAAACACTTCGTAATACATAACACAACATTACAGTTTGCACATTCATATCTAGCATCTGATCTTTATTTTGACCGCTTGAGAATCGTGAAGCATACAATACATCGTCGTCTTCCATCGTTAATCAATGATAGAAAGTGGCGAAACGCCAGTCATAGTGGATTTTTCACACAAGACCGGATACCTCTTGTGCCTCGTTGACTTCCATATTTGGCGAAGAGTTATTGTATTACGTGTAGACGAAATCAAAACCATTGTCAGAATTTTTGTCACTTTCAATATTCATATTATAGAAAATTTCATCAACTTTCATGCTTTCGTTAACTCTGGTGAAAACCATAATTTCAGAGACGAAACGGATGTAATTTAAAAGTATGTATAAGTGATACCACACGAACATTGATATCAGCTATGCGTGCTACATGTCTTTTTTTATCAACTGGCTTAAATAAGCATGTATCAACAAAACATCATAGACATGTGCCAGTAAAAGAGAAAAAATCAGTATGGTGTATTGCCTTTGATTGCCGTGTGAAGTGTAAAGAACAAAATAGTGAATTACACTCTGACTACACCCAGTTATTTTTACTCTTCAATGCATACTATGCACACTTATTTGAAGAAAATGCCCATGACGCATATATGCGTCTCCTATCTCGAAAGGGTTAAACTAATTTTTTCGTGGATGTAGATAAGTATTTTTCTTGCATCTTTGAGGATTGTTGCGTAGTTCTATATTAATATAAACGGGTTAATTTTCTTTTTACTTTTATATTATTCGCTCAATCTTTATGATAGAGTGTATTGATAACATGTACTCTCGACTAATTTTTAATGATTCAATGGATCATTGGATTGAACATTAGTGGTGTGCACGAATCGTAATTTACAAACAAAGAATATATATTCTATTAATTGTTCTATATCGAATTATATACGATATTTTTATGTGTGCTTGATTATCTACAAAATAGTAAAATGCATAGAAGAATCTTGAACCAACCTCTGATCCTTTCAATTAGGAAAATGAAAATTGAATATTTAGTTGATAGAAGAAACGATAGTGTGTCTCAGTGATAAGTTTCAACTCTCTTCTATTTTCATACTTTTCCAGCAAATAATTCTTTATATCAGGTGCAATTGTATCATTATATATATTTGATGAAATATTTTGAAGTATTAAAGCTATGAATGAGTAATCTGAAAAATTACTCGATATCCATTGACATCATATTAAACTTTAACCTTACTCGACAGAAGAAAGATTACGTGGCACTTTAGATTTCTTCAAAATTTATCGATAAAATCTTTCATTTTCATTTGGAAAATTTACTTTCACGACTATTTTATTCTGTCTCTTTCGTGCGGTTTTTTTTAATAGACTTTGAGTAAATTGCATTTGTTTATGGGAAGAAAATACACGTGTAAATTATAAATCACTCTCTCATCTGTTGCCTGCAATTATTATCTTACCTCTTTTTTTCGTTCTGTTGTGTTATAAGGTATTGTCATCCTTTTTAGATGTATGAAATTATTTGCAAATAAGAAACGTGCCATTTCTAAAAATCTCATCATCATTTGTATATTCATGCATTAAAACTTCTATAACTATTTATTTTCATTGATTTAGAATGAAAGTATCAGTTTAAAAATTTACTTGGGTTAATTATCTTAGTTTGTATGAACACAGTGCTCCAGCCATTTTTGCAGTGACTGACAGCCAGAAAATAATAAAGATGAAGATTAGTATAGACAATATCGATAGTGAAGCAACCAAAACCGATGTTTCGTCATTATTGAGAGAAAGAACCGATGGTGTTGCTCGCTCGTTGGGATTTCGAGCCATGGTTCTTTTTCAAGTTCTTGCGTATGGTTCTTACTCTGTCTTAGTACATCTTTGCGAGCGGAATGGTGCAATTATGTTCTCTTCAACGAGCATGAATTTAGTTCTCGAATTGATCAAACTTGCCTTCTCACTTATTATGCATCTTATGTATTCACCTAAAATATGGTCAGCAAATTTAGTCGATGTATCATGGCTTCGATATTCTTTACCCTATTCAATACCTGGCGTACTGTACTTTATCAACAATAACCTTGCTGTCCATATTCAACTCTACATGGATCCAGCTTCCTATCAGATCTTGTCTAATTTCAAGATTGTTACAACTGCTATTCTTTATCGAATCATTATTAAACAAAAACTATCACGGCAACAATGGTTCGCTATTGTACTTCTCTTCTTTGGTGGCTTTTTTTATAGTCTAGGTATGTTTTCTGTAAAAAAATCATTATGCTTTGACCTAATGATACAGTAATAATACTTGTTGCCTCATTCAATAACTAATTATAGTTAATCTTCTTGTTCATCAGTGTAATTTGAATAGAATTGAAGATAATTTCCTACTTAATTTTTCCACTATACCATTGAAATTCAGATTAGCGATCGTTACAGGTGACAGCAAACTTTTTCCTTAATGATTCTTAATGATCTCTTCACAAACCAATCATCAGTCTTTCTAAAAACATTAAGTTCATTATGTGACCAAGTGATAATGATAGTTCTGTGTCTTTCAATGATTTCATTGGATCTTATAGGACTCATGTTTTTTTTTCTAACACATCGTCCAATCTAAACTCTTCAGATTTCACAAAGATTGTTTATTTTATACTGTATTTTAAACATATGTAATGAATAACAATAGATAAGAATTTTATAACCACTCTTTAATATCTATGTTTTTCTTGTTTTTAGACTTAATTAGATAGTGTCAATTAATCAGACAAAAAATATTGAGTTTATTTTTAAGCATCTTAGTATTATAAATACATTCTATTAGTTTCATGTACAGAACGTTACAAAACCGTTAGATTCTCTTCTGAAACTTAGAGTATAAATGTTATTATAGAGTATTATGTACTAGATTAATACTTATTAAAAAACTAGATTTATGAGTATAATTAATAGACTGTATAGTAAAGAATAATGGAACGCTCGTGGTGTATTTTTTTTTGAGAAATTTGTTTTTATCAAAAATGTACAACTGGTATGCTTATAGATTCTTTTTTCATGGAGACTACGAATTTGATATCATCTTTGTGAAAATATATACATACAGAATGAAATTCCCTAAAATATGATTGCATTCAGACATACAGTTCCAGAGATTTCAATAAGTCTATAGTCAATAATCGCTGTACGGTCTATTAATTACATTCATAAATTCACTTTTTAAGGAGCATTAATTTTGTATATACTACTCTGTGATATCGTTTATACTTTAAGTTGCAGAGGATGGAGTACACATCTTGTAACACCCTGCTATATTACTTCATATCAATCGTGTTAACTTATAAGAGGGAAGTTAAAGACAACTGTATCACTATTCTGCAAGTGGAATAAGAAAACATGTATTTGTCATTTCCGATATAGACAGAGACAAGTGAAGCATTAGAATTGAGTGCAATGATAAAACAGGATCCTATCGAGATCTTCATTTTTAGTATTTTTTTCCTATTCTATAATTGTTGTATTTATAAACAATCTCTGGGCTAATATTTTCAAACATTCTTATGCTACGATTTTTACTTGAAATCAACTTCAATGAAAATGTAAAATTTGCCTTGTCAGACTGATGAAAGCAGTTTTTACAAAACAACTTCTGACATTCGCGTGATTAACTTATGTTGTTTTCTATTGGAATCACCCCTATTTCAATGAAGAAATATCTTATTGAGATAATCTATCAATAGATGAAAATCATCTTTACGAGAAAATTTCAAGTTATACAAAATTGAATGATTTTTCCAAGAACTGTATATTTTAAAATTTTTCTGTATATTTTAACTTTTTAAGGCACAATGAACAATTCTATGAAGGGTACTCAAGACAGCGACAAACGAGTGTACATTCGGCCGTTAGGATTGCCAATGATCTTCATCTATTGTACGCTTAGCGGTCTGGCAGGAGTTTACAATGAATGGATCCTCAAAAAGTATTATTCCGAGTCTCTCCATTTGCAGAACATCTATCTCTACACGTATGGATCGTTATTAAATCTGATTCCGGCAGTGGGAATGCCACTGCTTACATCAGGATCTCTTAATTATTTGGTTTTATTCAAAGGATTTTCCATTTATACATGGCTAATAATCGTGACACAGGCACTTAATGGTCTCTTTATGTCGGTAGTAATCAAACATACATCGAACATTATCCGTTTATTCGTTATTTCATTCTCATTGATTGTAACAACACTATTATCTGTTATTGTTTTGCATTTGACATTGAACTCTTACTTTCTTTTCTCGTTCGCATCTATGGTATGTGCTCTTTGGCTGTACTATAGTCATTAACATGCTTTTATATCAGCTTCTATTTTGAATTACATAATACGAAATTCATAGTTTTGGTAATAAATAACTTGAGAAGATGAAAAGTAAAACTTCTTCTATAATAGAAGACCCTCCCATATTACAAAACTCCCCTGAGGATTTGATGCGAAATTCATAATAGAAGACTCGGGTCTTTTATTCAAAATATTTTTTTCGATTTTTTGATTTTCCAAATCCACTTATCTGGAGTTCGGTGAGTATTAAATTAAAATCTTTCGTGATTTGACATTAGCCATGTTTTTCAGCTTTTAGTT
The DNA here is from genome assembly GCA_022393335.1 of Macrotrachela quadricornifera. Lineage (NCBI taxonomy): Eukaryota > Metazoa > Rotifera > Eurotatoria > Philodinida > Philodinidae > Macrotrachela > Macrotrachela quadricornifera. The sequence continues at coordinate 44,010 of JAJEKB010020915.1, forward strand.
TATTTTAGAAAGCAGTAAGTAATACTAATATTGACTAATTCAAATACTTTGAAAACAGCAGTAAATAAAGCTCTTATGATAGGATAAGAAGGACAACCAAAATATAGATTTAGTTCTCTTGTCAGAAGATGTTTTCCAGAAAAATATTTGTCAGACGAGCATGATGCATAAACAGTGGAAGTCACGTCGACTCAAAAAAAGAGCTAAAAAAACTTACAAAATATGTTTTCTGAGATTTTTATCGAAAGATTATTTTCAGTGAATCAAAATCGATAATCTACTCTGCCCGAAAATAAAATGGTTGTGGATATTTTGGCAACAGCTCAAGAACGAAAACGACCATAAAGCTGTAGTTCTACCAGTCTACCGAGGAGATATTGGGACGTCTATTTGTTCAATACTGTATAAGGAGAAGTCTTTTTAAAAGCAACCTTTTTACAATACATCGAGATATGGTATACAAATGACCTCTCATGTGTTCGAACCAATCGATAACCGACAATTTTACTTGAAACTACCGTAACGGAAGATTTCGGGGTAAAAAAAGGACGGCAGGAGTGTCACTCAGACGAAACTTTGACAAAAAATGAGAAGATTTCCTCAAAATATAAGAGAACTCAATAATTTTCGAGCAAGAAAACCTATAATTTGCTTTGCTTAACATTAGAATGTGTGAATAAAATCATTCAAATAACATTTCAAGCTATAGATCTAAAGTCGCGCTATCTGGAGTACATATAACAACCGTAGTTTTATCGGGATGACATACCGTTTTATGCATTGTTTGGAATGATTTGTAGAAATGACTGGTTTCAAAACAATTTTGTTTTATGCAGTTCTGGAGAAAAAGACGCCTCAATATCTCTTCTTTCAACTAGCGAAATCGAAATTTTATACCTTGTTTCGTTCTTGAATTACTCAAAAAATATTCACGACTAATTTATAGATGGACAGGCATTAGTTTCTCCATATAACTGAAGTTTTATCTTCAGATGTAACTGTCAATAATTGCTCTATGTCTGAAGATCTAGCATTAAAGATAATTACTTTTACAATTTGATATATCACTTCGTTAGGTATGACTAGTTGAAATGAATAGGGCATCATATGTGAATGTTTTGGAGTATTTAGGGCTGCGAGTACGATGTTTCAGCTTGCGCCATAAGTTCAAAATAGAGTAGTGTTGAAAGCACTGATTAGTCACCTTAACTGATATAACTACTGTTAAAATACATGAATTAGTTAGGAACTTACTGAAGAAGGGAGCTAAAAAGAATCTAACCTTTCTTCATTGTGAATTTCCGTTAGAGAAATAGAACGAAAAAATTTTTGTACAACTGAAATTATGAATAATTACTCTCTAACTTTTCCTACAGAATATCCATTTCTCTGTTCAAAAAATATCTGCGTACATTTTATGTATCAGATGGTATGAGATGACATGCACTGGCATAAAGATTTGACCTGTTTTTTTAGAAAACTTCTCCTAAAATGTTATGAGAGGGAGTTTACTAAAAAGGTTATTTTTAGGTATAAGAATGTTTTCGAATTTTTTTAGGAACATCGCTCTAAAAATATTAATAACAACATTTTTAGAGATAATTTGACGAGCTCTATTCAACCACAGCAAAAAATCTTCAAAACTAACTATCCTCAAATTTTCAATTTCTGCCACCTTACTTTAAAGTTAACAGAAAATAATATAGAAACGTATTCTTTTTAATCCTTCATTCTAAATTATACTACTATGCGCATACTTTTATATTATTTTTTCAGATACATCTTGTGCAGCTTTCTTTGTTTTATCGACTCTGAAAGAAAAACTTTGTCAGCTCATGCGTCTTCAAAAAATTTTTGTGTGAAAAAAGCGGAAGCTATCATGAAAACCCTGTTGATTACTGTTAGAGTGGCATTAACACCCTTCCAATGTTTTTCTCGCATCTATTTAAAAGTCAGTCAGACGGTGCTACGAAAATTGGTTGAATAAAAAATGGTCGAACGAAAATTGATAGATACAAAAATAAGTCGTTATGAGAACTAGTCGACTATTCTGTAATTAAATGAACAGAACGTTTCAAAAAAAAAACTTTTAGTTCAAAGGTTTATTTTAATAATCAAAGTCGCTCGTAACAAAGTTGATGCGAAACTAGTTTTCTAATTAAAATCTAATGATTTTAGTAACTTTCAGGACTATCGCGATTCCAGAGGAAGGAGGATTCATCTCCTTTCAGTTTTCAGAAACTGCATTTTTCTTGCTCGATATTTTAAAAGAATTTTCAAAACTTAAAACTTTCTAAAATTCGTCAAAAATTCCCAAAAAACCGTAAAAATTTTTAATGACTCTCTAAATCTATTTTTTTTGAAGATTTCGATAATTTAAGGACCTTTTGAAAAAATTTTCGAAATTTTTTTCCACCCTACCATGTCAGTCTTTAACACTTCGCAACAATCCTCGTGACTTTATTCATTTCAGAGACTTTCTGCATTCTTATAGATCGCTGTGAATTTCTTCCGAATTTTGCCTTAAGTTCTAAAAATTTTTGGTGGCTTCTCTGCGTTCTCAATCTATAGAGAAACAATCACTTATCATTGATAGATAGCATCAAAAAACAAAGAAATCCAGAAAACAATTCGTTAATCCCTGCGAATGTTCACATTTTGTAGCCATGACAGTACTGTAGCCGTTACTACAACAAACGGACACACTCTTATAATATACGAATTTTCATTTTTTGTGTGTGCAGCTCGAGCACCTTCAATGTTTCTTTTTCTATTATACAATTTCATGATTACATTTCATGTTGTTTTCATTTTTAATTTGATGGGAAGAATCGATGTTTTTCATCGAAACAATATGCAAACTTGTTTTTAATGTGTCGACTAATCATCGTATCGACCAATTTTCAGGGGCCGATTTTCGTTCGACAAGTTTTGGCTTCCCCAACTTTGTCCGCTTGAGATCAGAGGAATGATAGGAGCCATTTTAAAAAGTAATGTTATATTACACAAAATCTACGTCTTATAATTGTGAAATTAGCGCATCACGAATACATAATCCGCCTTAAAATTATATATTCATATGTCCTCACTCAATTCTTGGACGAAATATTCAAGAAATTAGTATCAATGTGTAAATCATATTTAAGCATGATTCATTTATAAATATATATTGATATTATTCATCAAAGTTCTATATTTGTTTTAAATGTAGCTATATTATGCACTGATATGAAAATTATAATATTCGATGCTTTATCCATTTAAATTTATCTAATAAACAATGACAATAATCTTCATTGTGTTTTTCTATAAGGTGTATGAGAAAATAGTCGTTGGAAGATATTACAAAAGAATATTTTAACTCGTACATAACGATACTAATTATTCAATTATTAAAAATTAAATAAATTTTAAAAATACTACTTTCATTAGGAATGTATCAGTATTATTCATTGTTATTTATATAATTCGAATCAATTGTTATTTGCAATATAAAATCAATTCAAATGTTTCTTTTTTCTTTCTATATATTTTATAAACACGTATTAAAGACTATTACTTTGTTTATCCTTATTAAACCTAAACAATCTAATAAAGTTTGAATGAAAAATAGGTTAAATATGTAAGATAATAATAGAATTATCTTTGAAATATCAAAAATTATAAACAAAAGTAAAATATAACTCAATTATACTTATTTGTCAAATTAGCATATGGGTATTTCCATGGGATATCTCCCAGAAAATCCACAAGTATCTCCA
>JAJEKB010020916.1:0-26639 GCA_022393335.1 Macrotrachela quadricornifera
TTTTTTTCTCTCTCCGTCTCTTCTAAACTTTATTAGTATGAGATTGCAAAACAGTATTATTACTAATAAAATTGAGCACGTAGATCTTACTTTTTTTCCTCCTTCTTTCTCTATTTTTATGCGGTTAACCTTTATCAATAAATAACATATTAAACGAACTCAATTCCATTGAGTATATTTATATTAATTCTAAAAGAATAATATAAGTTTCGATTTTTTTTTATAAGATCTTTAATATATCTGTATTTATTTATTTCATTTAATAAATAAACAATTATTTAGACAATATTAATTCAAACTAAACTAATAAAAATTAATAATAAAAAATTCCAAATGCAGCTACAGCACAAAAAAGACTTTCATTTAAATAGACATATTCAGCCATACCATCTGTATCTGAATCCCATAAGCATCGACAACCATATTTAACACCTTGACCTTTATTTTCACCAATAACACATTGAACAATAAATTTATATCGATCAAATTTCATATTTGCTGCTTTAAGACGATCACGTATGTTGATTGTAACTATTGTCAATAAAGAATAAAAAAAAAAAAAAAATATATATATATATATATATATCAAACATAGTTTCAAATTATCAAATTCTATTTAAAAAAAATAATTAATAGATGAATGCAAACATTATTATTTGCAATAGTATAGGTTAAATGAACAATAACTCAAATGTTTATCTATTTTTCATATAAAATTACCAGTCTATATATATGAATTATATATAAATTAGAATTTATTCATCCGACGATTATTGAAAGTATCGAGTTTAACTTTAGTCTCAAGTCTAGAATAGAAAGGAAAATATTAATTATATATATGACTTTGCTTTCTTGATCCAAAACTATATTTAGAAGTACTTCAAATTAGTATGAGAATTTATAGGAACTAAGAAAATTTGACTAATTCAAGTCGGAAGAGAAAGAAGAAAAAAAACATCATGTCGTTATAACCCATTTTTCATTTCTTCTATAAATGTTTTTGTATGATCAATGGCTTCATTATATATTTTTTTTACCATTTATGTATTTTCTTTTTGTTGTTTAATTTAAAAAATCGACACTTCAGACATTTCAATAAATATAACATAATTCATAAGCAAAAAAAAGAGTCTAAAAATGTGATTTAAATTTTGTTTTATTCAAATGAATAAATACAAAATGATCGAATAAATTCAAATAATTATTTCAAAAACTATATTATAACATACTAGTTTTTGTCCATTCTGGACATGAATCATGTTCATATTTTTTATCACCAAGAATATCACTAATACATGAATAAAGAATTTCTTGTATTTTTGTTGAACGAAACTTTTCTTCAAAATTTGGTCGAACAACATAACCTGTTGTTTCATTTAATTTATTTGAAAGTGTTGCAACATCCATTGAATTTCTTCGTTTTGGAATTAATCTGAAAAAAAATATAAACGCATTATAATTGTATATATATATATCAAAAATATTAGTTCCCAAAAAAGAAAAACAACTACAAATTAAAAAATAAAATAATTGTTATATATATATCTTAGACCGGTTGATGACGAGCATATAGACTTTTTTCATTGCCTTCTTTTGCTCTTTTAAGTTCACGATGAAAATTAATAGCCATTTTCAGTTCTTGTTCAAATTTTAATTTTTCCATTGATGGATGATTATCTTTCATAAGAAATTTTTTTCCACTACCAAATTTATAACGTGGTTGATATTGTGGTGAAACAGTTACAGAATTTTGTGGTGGTGGTTGTCGATTAGGAATTGTTGAAGCTGATGGTGGTTTATGAATGGATGAAATATTTGATAAACGAGATGGCTCAGCAATATCTATTAAAAGATATAATTAATATTTTAATCAAATTTTTTCATTTGTTATTATTTAAGAATTTTGTTTTCAAGTTGATAGTAAAAAATGTAATTTAAAATGTTTATGAAAAGTGAACGGATATGGATTTCCACTTTTCTTTTAAATAAAGGAAATATACATGTTTTAAACGTAATTTAATACAAGATTGAATTTTGTATCGCTTCTAGGCATTTTTTTGTAAATTTCACAAAATGTATTTTGCCTGACTTTTACTTATTTCTCATTGTGCTCGATTCATAGAAATATTTTATTACAACAATTGGTCTAATCTATTCAAAGTGATTTTATTTCTAATGTATAGCTAGAAAAGAATGATATTAGGAGTATTTTTTTTAGCAAGTAGTAGAATGAAATTTATTTTCATATTTTTATTCAACTTTGTTTTAAACAGAATTTGAAATAATGTTTTTTTATAATGTAAATTATGAATAGTTTCCTTTTTTTACCTGACGATATAGGTGGATTTCGTTGCTGGCTTTTTAAACTTAACATACGTAACATTCTTTCATCATTATCAGCTTGAATAAGTGCCATACGAAAATGAGATTGATTTTGAAAAAGTTCTTTTTTATTTGCTTCAAAAAATTGTCTTAAATGATTTTCTCCAAGTTGTGATGGTGCTGGAATTATAATTGGATATTTAAATGCAGCTTCTTCATTTAATCGTGATTGAGCATTTGTACGACGTGCACTATTACTATTTACACCTTTATAATAATGACGATAATTTCTCCATATATTATAATTAATTGGTGGTTTTCCATCAAGACTTTTAGCATATGTGGATTTATGAGGATGTTTACCAGCTTCAAGCCAAAGTGTATAATCAAGACTAGCTGATGTTGTTGGTCTTGCTGTTGGTGATGAACGATCATCATATGATTCTCTTAATGTATGAAATATTTCATGATCAAGAGAAGTTTTTGGATGTTCAAGTTCAGTTAAACGTTGAGTTATATGTGGTTTAAATGAAAGTGTACTTATCTGTTCATTAACACTAGTATTTACAGGTATATAATCACGATCTCGTGAACTTTTCATCTAAAAAAAAAGAAGAAAATCAATAAATCATATAAATGAATCAATTTATAATTTTTTCAAAATAAAAGTGTAAACTCAAATTAATCAAGAAAATCAATAAGTGATATTAGTTAATCCGTTTATTTTCTTTTTTTCAAAATAAAAGTGTAAATTCAAGTTGATCAATATGAAAACCTTCACGATGATAAAATTTATGTGCTCGTCCTCGTTGACAACCACTATCTAATGCTATTCGATGTAATCCCAATTTTTGTGCTTCATTTTTCATAAAATTAATTAAAGCTCGACCAACACCTGAACTTCGTTTGTTTTGATCAGTTATTAAATCGTCACAATAAATATGTTTCGAATATTTTACATTATGAGATATACGATAGATTGTTATACCTAATACATCTTGCTTTTCATCATTACTTATTGCAATTGCCATATGAGCTGGACCAGTTTGACAAATATTTCGAATTTGATCAATAAATGCTTTAGGATTATTTAATTACTATATCATCGAGTTTTTGGATAATTAATATCCATTTATTAACTGAAACAAACATTAGAAGTATAGTAGAGATCAATATTTAAAATTTTTGAATAGCAATGATATGAATAGGAAATAAATAAATATATATTGAGTATAAAACTGTTATTAAAATTATGATTGAAAAACAAATTCGAGCTCTCAAATGCGTATAATCATTATCATCGCGAGTGATGTCTATATTGAAAACAACACAAAGAATAAAATGAAGAGAGAGAGAGAATAGAAAATAAAAGAAAGAAGTTTGCAATTAGAGTATTCGATCATTGATCGAACTTGCACTTCTTTTGTGCTACAATAAGCACATCTTTTTCGGGTTCCCTTGATAAGAAGATGCATTCTATATACACATACATCGTTCTTCCTAATTTGTTCGGTTGTTCATCTATTTCTCTCCGTAAGTCATCGTTTTCGGACTTGTTCCTTCTTTCCCATTGAGTACAAGGAACTCAATACTGTCTATCCCATTTCTCATTTTCCATGTCACAGGTAGAGAGCCAAACGAAGTCGTCATTGTACAGTCATAGAAGGGAAGGGAAATGTTTGAGGAGAACACACACACCATCTAGAGAAGATATTTATAACATGATAGTTGGAACGCTCTATGACTTATATGCATAAGTTTTAATATTTGTGTGTAAAGGAAAAATTTTTCCTATTGGATAAATAGGTGGTACAACCCTTGTACCATGATCCCGAAAGGGTTAATATATCTAATAAAAGCTGTTAGCACAATTCCTATGAGATTAAAATGTAAAAAAATGATCGAGTTACTCGTATCATAAACGAGATGGGTTTACTAATATCTTTTATGGCTTGTGGCGAAGAATATCAAATTTCTATTCTTATACTTGAACACTCTTTTTAGAAAACTTTTGTCAAGAAATGTACTTATTCAATAAGATAAATAATCCTATACATATATATGTATCTTGTCCTTATAAAATCTGCTTATATATTACTTGAATATTTTGTTTTTGATCAGTAGGTAGATTAGGTCGAAGTTGTAGAAAAACTTCTTGAGCTTTAATTATTAATTGTTGATTTTCATTTTCTGGTAAATTTGTTATATCAATAACTTTAACATGATCATTATTTTCTAATAAATCAACTTTATTTAAACAAAAACCAAATGAACTTATTGTAAGATTATGTCGAAAAAAGAATCGATGTGCATTTGTATTTGTTAAATCACATTGTAAAACAACTGATGGTGCACCTATTTGTTTTGCTTCATTAATTAAATATTGAAAAAGACGTGTACCTAAACCATGATTTCGTTCATTTTCATCAACAATTAAATCATGAATTTCATAACGTATTGTATCATATGTTGTTAAATGCATTCGATAAAATACTAATGCTAAAATAATTGTTTCCGATTGATTTTTTCTTATAATTCCACATATACGTGATTGATTTGTTTGACATAATTTTTTCATAAATTCAACATAATCATTTAATGTATATTCTTTTAAGCTAACACGAAGTTGTGAATGAACAGCTAAACATGATGGTAATCGAAGTAAATTCTCATCGAATGGAACAATTATTTCTTGAGACATTTAAAAAAAAAAACAAAAATCAAAATGAAGCCTAGCAACTAAATAGGTTTCTATATAATCATTATCGAATGAGATTTTAATATTTCTTTTTTTTACGACATCTATACAAAAAAAAAAGATTCGAAGATATTACAATCCAATTATATATAAAAATATTCGCCACGTTTCGTCATTGTTTATTTTTTATACGTTCTTCTTTTCTTTTTTTTTTTGTAAAAAGACATGACATTTTTTTATATGTTTATATTATAAAAAATTATAAACGAATACTAATCACTAAGAAATCCATTTATTATTAAAATATTACTCAAATACTAAAAATTTTCTTAATCTATTTTGTTTAATCAATTTTTAATATTAAAAGTTAATTATTATGTCCAACAGACGTGATCGTACAAGTGAATTTCAAACAACAGTAAAAACATTTGCTAATAGAAGAGTAAGTCATGACAAAAAAAATATTTTAATTTATATCAAGAATTTTAAAAATATGAATGTAATTTAATATAATAAAATTTTTGAAATTCTAGAATGATTTTGATCGTCCTGTTCACATTCCTATTAATCATCACCATCATCATTCTCAATCAACTACAGAACAACGTAAAATTTTTATGGAAAATGCAAAAAAAATTGGACATGATCTTTCTGAAACATTTTTAAAATTAGAACAATTAACTCTAGGTTAGTTTATTATAATATCTATTATAAAGTATATATATATATTTCTTTTTTGTCTCTTTAGTTGCTAAACAATCATCATTATTTAATGATAAATCAATAGAAATTCAAAATTTAACTTCATTAATAAAAGAAGATATTGGTAATTTAAATCGAAAAATTGGAGAACTTCAACAGGTATTTAAAAAAGAAAAGAAAACACATTTTCTATTAATTAAATTATTTTATTTTAAGTATATGCAACATACTGCTGGATCAAAATCAAAAAATTCACAAACACATTCCAATTCAGTTGTTTTTGTTTTACAAGTATAGATATTATTATATATAATGAATATGATTAATTATTTTTTTTTTTACTTTTCTAGTCGAAATTAGCAACAATGTCGAATGATTTTAAACAAGTTCTTGAAGTTCGAACTCAAGTAAATTTAAAAATATATATTAAAAAAGAATAAAAATAGAAATTTTCAAATTATTTTAGAATTTAAAAGAACAAAAAACACGTCGAGATAATTTTTCACGAAATACTGTTGCATCATCATTGACAGTTGCTCCACCAATTACTAATGGTAAATATGAATAAAATTTAAAAAAATGATGTATTTTATTGGTGTTCTTTTTTAGGTCGTCCATCTGTACTTTTTCGTGATGAAAGTCGTGCTATGAATGGAGGTGATATCACTATTGATATGGATTCCCAAGGAACATTTCATTCACCAATGAAACAACAATTACAAATGATTGATGAAACAGTATTTAAAAAAAAAATAATTTTCTATTTTAATCAAATAAAAAATAATTTTTTATTTATACATAGGATGCTTATTTAGCAAATCGTTCGGAAGCTATGCAAAGTATTGAACAAACAATTGTTGAACTTGGCGATATTTTTACACAATTAGCTACAATGATACGACAACAAGAAGAATTAGTTCATAGGTATGTAAGAAAATTAAAAAAAATTTTTTTAGAAATAAGTTTTTTCTTTTCATGAATTTAGAATTGATACAAATGTTGATGAAGCAACACAGCATATTGAAGGTGCACATACAGAATTATTGAAATATCTTCGTTCGGTTACATCTAATCGATGGCTTATTATTAAAGTGTTTGCGGTGTTAATTATATTTTTTCTCATATTTATTATTTTTCTTGCTTAAGCAGGAATACAATTAAAAAATATTTATATATATATATATTTATTGATCTTTATATTCAATTTTTTTGTGGAAGAATTACAATTTAAGAAGAAAGCAAAAAAAACGAATGTTTTTTTTTTGTTCTTATTTTTATTTATCAATAATAAAAAAAACTCCTACGAGGGATGGTATGAAATTAAAAAATACGTCTTGTATTATAAACTCATTCGTCAGAAAATGTGTACAGAATATAGTAGACTAGTTAAACTATCTTATCATCAATACATGAAGTATTTAATAATAAGACTTCTAATTATGAAAAAAAAGAAGAAAATCTATTTATTCTACATGATGACAAAACATGATAAATATAATGGATAGGATCGAAAGTTTTTGAGATAGATTGTTTGTTTATTTTTAACCTAGGAGGAAGTATTTCCCGAGAATGAAAAGCGATGGATAAAAATCAAAATTTTCTGCTGCTTTCCAGTATGAACTTAAATATTTTATTCAAGAATAGTAAGAAACTTTTGAAAAGTCATAAAAAATTATTTTTAATAATGAATTAATGGATTTTTTGTTAGACCTATAAAGTTCTTTTAAACATGCTGAGAATTTTCAAAACAAGTTATTTTATAATGGAAACGATTCTCTGCAGAATGTGATAAAGGACTGAGCAGTAGCTTCTGTCAAAGGTGATTTTTCAAAGATGAATCATCAGACAAAACGAACATGGATGAATCTTGTCAAGGAATAAAAAAAAGTTTTAAAATAATACATCCTATTGAGCTCCTTCTACTCTACAAGCTGATTTATAGATAAAAATTTCAACTTTTTATTTTAAATCGTGGTATTGAAAGTATAAGAATATGCGAAAAAATTTTCTAACCAAGCTAATTTTTTCGAGATTTCTAAAGATTACTTCACTTCTGTAGAATAAAAAAAAATAAGACCAAGTTTTTTAAGCAGATATTCAAAAAGCATATAAAATTCTATTTTTAACTCATGTTTTTTTGATTTTCAAAAAAATATTTTCTAGTCGGTCACAAGTGAACAAATATTTTGTTTCATAACTTTCGGTCTACTTAAAGAATATCCTATGAAAAATCTTCATCGAATAACATAATACCTAAAAATAATTTTCACTATATTCCTCCTTGAGGTTAACCATGAGACAAGTAGTACAGGTTAAAATTAGACTATGTTATTCAATGAAAATTTTCTTGTTGATTTTCAAAATGATACTCTTTGTTCTCTAAATTGATACTTTAACAGGAAAAAAAAATCTTTAAATACGAATACATAACAAAATCATTGTTTTCTAATCATATGTATTATATGCGCAAACATATGATCAATCATCTGTTTCATTTACAACGATACTGACTTATTAACTATTCATTATGTTTATCTTTGTATGCTGACTATCGTATTTTGTTAAGATTTAGTTTACCAATTGAAAATAAGTATAACATTTTTAACATCAAATCATCAAGTTTTCAGTATTATATATATATAAGAAAATAAGGCGCCAAATATTTGACTAACAACAAAATTCAAGTTTCCAAATCAACAAGATTATTTTCATTCATTCAAATTTATACATTTTCTCAAATACACTATAACAATCATGTCATATTTTCGACATTATCTATAATAATAAAAATTTAACAAAAAAAACGAAATTCACTATCTATAATTAGTTTATTATGAATATTTATTTAAACAAAATTAACTAAATTGACTAACATCATCTTCATGTTTACAACAACGACTTAAAAATCTTATCAAGTGTTTTTCTTTATTATTTTATTAAATAAATCAATTGAATTTTTCTCTTATGGCACTTGCTACTTCTATGCATTTATCAACTCCATTACCAACACATAATAATGAAGAAAAATCATCAAATCCAATTTCAACATTATCTATAACAAATAATAATTTAACAAAATTATATAAATATTCTCAAGAAACTGAAATGAAATCATATATTGATCAAAATGGAACAATTTGTCAATATCGTCAATCAACTGAACGTGCATTACTTGCTCAAAGAAAAATATTTCTTCGTAAAAAATTAGGTGAAGGTTCATTTTCATCTGTACGAGAAGGTTTTGATATATATCATCAACATAAAGTTGCTATTAAAGTTTGATTAAAAACGAAAAAAAAAAAGAAAAGATTTTTATTTTTATTTATAAAAAATTTAATTTAATAGATAGTTGATACACAACGAGCTTCAAAAGATTTTCAAGAAAAATTTTTACCACGTGAATTAGATATTTGGCCACGTGTTAATCATGAAAATATTATTAAAATGTATAATCATTTTATTGAATGTGGAAAAATTTTTATGGTAAAAATACATTTCATTTCTTTTTTTTTTTGATTTGTTTAATTAAATTAGATACTTGAATTTGCTTCACAAGGTGATTTATTAACATATGTTCAACGAGTTGGTGCTATACCTGAACAAAAAAGAATTTTATGGTCTTATCAATTATGTGCTGCAGTTAAATATCTTCATGAACTTGAAGTAGTACATCGTGATCTTAAATTAGAAAATCTTTTACTTGATACAAATAGTAAAAGAAAAAAAAAAAGCAAATAATTATATTTTATTAATTAATATATTATATATTTATTTAGATAATATGAAATTATGTGATTTTGGCTTTTCAAAAGATGTACTTAAATCAAAAGAATATTTAAGTAAAACATATTGTGGTTCACGTGCATATGTATCACCAGAAATATTACTTGGACTACCATATGATGCAAAAAAAGCTGATGTATGGGCTATTGGTGTTATTTTATATATATTTGTTACTGGAGTAGTATGTAATTCGTTTTAATTATTGATTTATTTATTTTTCTTTTATTTTAATAAGATGCCATTTAAAGAAGATAAAAATAATCAATTGATTTTAAAACAAGTTTGTTTGAAATTTATTTAATCTTTTTTTGTTTATTATTCTATTTAGCATCAAAAACTTCAACTTCATTGGTCAAATGAAAATGAACGTGAACAATCAGCACGAAATCTTATTCTTAATATATTTACATATGATTGGCAAAAACGACCAAATATTCAACAAGTTAGTTCACATCCATGGTTTATAATGCCACAAATATCAGAAATAATATCAATGCCAATTATACGATCTAATCGAACGGCTATCAAACGAAAAAGTCGTTCATCTTAAAACTTTTGTCATTTTTCTGTTCAAGTTTATTGTTAACAGTGATTTTTGTTCTTGTTTCAGAATTAAATTAATTGATTGAACTAACTCATTCATAATGAATGATATTAATTGATAATGTTTAGATATCGATAGTAACGAAACAAAAGCGCCAGTATAGTTATAAAAGAAATCATATTCAATTCTATGTTTGTTTTCGGTTTTGTTTTATTTCAACGATTAGAGATACATCAGATTTAAATTATGTTAGCTCGAATTCGAAGTATTATAGTATTGAACTACATCTCTTCATACTGTTAATAAATACTATAGATATATGTAATACTAAAAAATGATTAATATATTTGCTGATATATAATTAAAATTTTAATCTCTAAAAAAAAATAATATAATTTGTTTATGTCATGTTATTTTTTTGTTACATAAACAAAGACGTAAAATATAAAGAAAAAGAAAACATAACATTGATATCAATGAATTTAAAAAAAAAATAAATAAAAATAATTTGTTTTTTTCTTGGAATGTAAACAAAATCACGAATTAATGTCAATGTTATTTAATTTTTTCTCTTTTTATCTTGATTAACACAAGCTAAAAGAAAAGTATGTCGTTGAGTAGAATCAGCATGGTCATGTAATATTGAAAGAGCTAATATATCAATACAAATATTTAAAACATTTCGTGCATCATTATCATATTTTTTAATTTGCTCTGGTGTTGGCCAACATTTTTGTAAAAGTAAAAGAAAACGAAAAAATAAATTTCTTTCTTTTGGTTTTAATTGTTCAATTACAATACTAACAATTTTTGTCATATCATGATGTTGTATAAAACTTTCATTCGGTATATGAGATTGCATAGATGCACCACTTGGTAAATTATATGAACGATTATGAATATTATGTATTAAAAATATTTTTGCTTGTATATCACGTGATATTAATGGTTCAGGTAATGATTGTAATAAATGTAAAAGTATCATAAATAAATGAATACTTGAACAAGATTGAAAATTATAATTATGTTCATAAATTTGATTACGTATTGGAATTAAATTAATTGCATCTTGTACTTCACTATTGAATATATTTAATAAATTAATATCACTACGTTCTTTTAAACAATCAATTAACGATATATAAAGTGATGGAGGATCATTTTTCATTTCAACAATACGTGTAGAAGGTAATTTTTTATTCGTTGAATAAATATATTGTTTTTTTTCACTATCATATATTGTTGGAGGAAATTGATCAAATGATAAACCAAATGGACCCATATCAAGTGTTACATCTAATGTTATAAATGTATCAGCACCATTATCAACATGTAATATAAGAATTTCATTTAATTGTTTTCCAAATAACCATGAATAACGACTTTTCATTTGAAAAGTAATATCAATAGATTGTTCTTTACCTGCTTCAATATTATATGGAGAATTTGGTGTTAATGTTAAACAGTCAAAAAATGGTTCATCAGATAATTGTTTTGTTTTTATTGGATTTGTTGGTTCAAACATTGATGAAGGATATATTGCACATGTACATGAACATTCACCCGTATTTTTTATTAAGAATTTATAACTAGGTTTATCCAAGTAACGTACATTATTAAATACAATTGCTGGAGGATGTGGTTGAACTTCAATTGTTGGTATAGCATCATTTTCTTCACGATCAAGTTGACGTATTAATTCTTCATGTATAAAATTTGCAATTTTTTCATTACGTTCATATTTAATAGCTACTAAATAAAGACCACTAACAGGACGATGATCACTAAATTTAATTGTTTTAGCACATGAATAATATATTGGACGAATTATTTCCATTTCTTTTTCATTATTTTGTCGAATTTTTGCACGTTTTGTATGATATAATATACGATCTGTCCATGATGGTGTACGAAGTTTATCACTTGTATCATAAACATCTGTATTAGTATCAAATTTATATGTTGGCATAAAATCAATAGAATGTTCAAAATAATTTGTAAAGACACGATCTAATTTCATTTCACAACGTAATTGATCTTTTTCATGTAATGGAACAGTTGATAATTCACTTATAGCTTTTCGAACTTGTTCATTGGCTTGTGATATTCGATAATTCATATCACCAAACCAAAATACTATATCATGATCACTTATTTTCCACCTAAAATTTATTTATTTAATTAATCTTGATTAAATAAGAAAATAGGAAGAAAATTAAAATTTACTATATATATATATATATATAAGATGATAAATTTTAAAATCTATGATACTGACAATATATTGATATTAAAAAAATTTAGATACAAACTATACTCGTATGAAAAAAGTAGAAGAATGAATATTGTTGTGATTTTCATCTGTAGAAAGAAGTGATGAAGATGCATCGAATTGTATATTACAGAGTTTTTAATTTATTCTTCAAAGATTTCTCTTGATCGCTTTGAAAACTAACGTATACTATGAAGTGATAACAGTGAATTTTTGATTATCAGACGTACATTCGAAGTCAAATTGTTAGATTTAATAAATCAAGAATTATAGATATTCTACTCGAAAATCGAAGCCATTGTTTCAGACAATTTTTTGTGGAAAGAAAATCATTTTTTCCGTTTTATTTTTGATCAAAATCTATTTTTTCGACCCTTTTCTTAGAAATTGATTATAAAACCTTTAGAAAGTATATTACACAGATCTATAATATATGGTTCGATGCTTTTTAATCATCACTTTGTAACAAAGAAAATCACAACTCTCTATCATGTCTCAATCGATGATTATCCAAAAAAAATACTAATCCAACTTTTTTTTAAATGAACAACAGAACTGATCGATTGAAAGTTAATGAAGGTGTGTAGTATAATGTGCAAAAGTAATGACACAAATGTCCAGTTCTGTTTTATTACGGTAAAAAGATGCTGAATGAAACAATATGGCAGAAAGAAGAAGCACTTATTGAAAAAAAGATTTTAGATTTATCGTAAAATTCAAAGAACATCATACAATGTCGAATTTTGTATCTGTTTGATAAACACATTGTGAAAGGAATATTTTGTTATTAGTGAATAGAAATTTTTCTTCTCTTGCAAATGGTACACGATTTACATTGTCTAGAGGCTCTTGAACAAAACAGGATTACAAAAAAAAAACATTCTTTAAGATGGCAGCCAATTCAACTTTTATGACCTTGTCAAACCAATCTTTGTAAATGACAAGTAATTATAATTTCCTACTATTTTACTTCATTTTTTTGACGAGTTTATATGGAAATGAAAAAATTTATTGCACAAAACTTTCTCTTTTTTTCTTAACCAATTTTTTTAAAAGGTTTTTGAAAAATATAAGTTACATATAATTTAAAAGAGACGAAAATCTTCTATGAACTGTTAGCAAAAATATTCTTTTCAAAATGTGTTTATCAGATAGATATAGAACTCGATAATGTACGTCGTCATTTTATAAAAACAGTATGGATATTTTTTTCACAATACTCATCTCTTCTGTTATATATGTTCAATAAACAATATTTATGTTTGGAAAAAGAAGAAGTTCTATCTTCGAATAAAAAAAAAACTATTCGTTCAGCATTTTTATTTTGCAGGAATAACAGAAATCGATATCTTGCACCATTAGTTTTACATCATGAATTGAATTAATTCTAAAATTCGAGCACTTTTCTATACTGAATTCTGTCATGTAAAATATGAAAACATTTTCTTAAATGTAGGTAAGATAACAACGTCTTTTCATGATCATTCTTGAAGCGAAATTAGTCTCAGATATGAGAAGAAAAAGTTTATAAAATTATAATTAATCTTGAACGAACGGTTAATTATCAATTGTTATTATCTTTTTTTTAAATTTAAATATTTCTAAATGTCTACTAACCATCGAGTTGAAGTAGAAGTAGTATGAGCATCAGGAGCAGAACTACCAGCTGTTGTCGGTGTATACCAAATATAATCTTTCAATGAATATGTAGGGCCATCAGTAAATGCCATACGTGATTCTATGGTTTGATAATCTTCATTACGTCGTTGCGTTTGTCCATCACCCGATGCAAAATGACAATTAATAAAACAAATATCTGTTTCATAAAAACGAAAACTAATTCCAACACCACCTTTATTACCGGCAATACCCATAAATCCAGTTGGAATTGATGCACGAGAAACTGATTTACATTTTGACATATGTGGAGAACGTACATAAACGAATAGTAAAATACCTAAAATATAATTTTTTGAAATATGAATAAAAATATTATAGAAAAAGAAATGATTACATTTGAAGAAAAATTTCATTATAGTAATCGAAAAATAATAAATATTATTCTTAGTAAAATTTTTTAAGTTATTTGATCCTTAACTTACCCATAAGTCTAATACGATTGAGTAATTCAAATTTATGATTATTTTCTTTTGGTTTATAACAAGCTTTAATCGTTTTTCGTACAATTTGTTCCCATTCATCTTCTTTTTTTTTATCATCATATATATATGCACCACTACTTGTATCAATTTCTTGAAAACCAACAGCAATTATATCTGGAAGAATTTGTTGTTTACTTTCTTGATTATCTGTTACACGATAAAGCCATTCTTCAAGTAATGTATTTGATGGTGGTTGTCGATTATTAACATTGAATGTTCCAACAAGAATATAAAATTGATTATAAATTATATATTCATCTTCACGTTCTTTAAAACGTTTTTCCAAACGTTGTGCTGTATCATATAATTTTGTATTATTTAATGATGACATAAAAAAAATGGATTTCTTTCTTGTTGTAGTTTAACTATTTATGCAAACTATCTACAAGGCCTTGTCCTTAAAATGCCGAATTTGATATAAATAAAAAAATAAAAAAAATTTCAATAAATTTCTTTTCTAATTTTATTTTTCTTTTCTTTGTTTTTTTTTGTGCAAGAGAAACAAAAATGTTATGTGAAATGACAAACAACAAAGACGTTTAACTATCTGTACATAAACGTCAGATATTAATTGACTAGTTTTTTAATTTTTTATGGGTTGAAGATGAAGAAGAAGAAACACCATTTGAATGTTTTGATGAATGATGATGATGATGATGGTGATGATGAGAACGTTGATGAAGATTATTATTTGTATCTTTAGTTGAAAGAGGATGTTTATTGTTATTATTAGAATAATGACTAAAAAGGAAAGATTAGTTTTTATTTATTTGAAATTTTTAAAATAAATCTACTTTTCTTCTGATGATGAAGAACGTGATCGTCGTTTTTTATCTTTTTTTCGACGATTAGATGATCGACTACGATGTCGTTTATCTTTTTGATGTTTTCGTCTTTTAGGTGTTGATGAACTAAAATGAATAAAATTTCAATAAAAAAATTCATTAAAAAAATTTCTTCAAACCGAGATCTTGAACGACTTCGATGAGATGTTTTCTTTTTCTTGTGTGAATGATGGACTGGAGAACGTGAAATTGATCGAGATGTTGATCTAATAAAAAAAAAGAAAATTTTATTATACATTAAGTCGTATGCAAATCTTTTCGTTCGGTTCTATGCAAGTTGTTATTTGGGTACAAATATTCGATTATAATATTTATGTATATATATTTAGGATTATATGCAAAATTTTCGCAGAATATCTTTAGAGTTGTCCAATCAGATCATCTTCGAACTTTTCTCAGCAAATAAATAGTTGATGCTACACGAATAATAATTAAATATGATCCTCATTCAACATACAAATAAATAGGAGACATTATTGATATTAATTTGCCAGCAATCAATTTAATTATTCATGATAATTTGAAGTTATATAATATGTGTGCTCGATAAGTGTCATAGCAGCTAATCGATAATTAAATACAGTATTACATTCAATTTTATTGCTATTCACTCAAGAGATTTGAAGAAAGTCGACCCTATTGTATATTCGACATTATGATGTAGTAATGAATCGTCATTCTACGATTATGATTTAATAATAAAAGAACAGTCAAAATTTTTATGTCTCAAAAAGCGATTTACATCCAATAAATAGTTAAAACTAAAACCTTGCGACTTTTTCTTATCCATAACATTCCGAAATGAACTTCAGTTCAATTACAATAATACCATATTAATTATTCTAGGACAAGCTATTGACAATTTCAAAGAATAGTTTATTCGAATGCATAAATACATTGCTCTGGAAAATCAATCTTTGAATATTTATTTCAAATGCTAACAAAAACAAAACTTTTCTAATGTCTCATTCAATGAAAATTTTTTAATTTACCTGCTTCTTGTACTACTTCGTTTTCGTCTAGAATGATGATGTCGATGAGTATTGACTGTTGATGATTCTCTTGAACTTCCTCTATCACGTTTTTTAATAACTTTTCCATTCGTAGTTGTTGTTGTTGTAACATTTGTTATTTCTTGTGTTGTTGCTATCACAGTCGAAGCTAATATATATACATATATATAAATCATTCAAAAATAAAAATCAAGCAAAAGAATGCTCTTTTTTTTTACCATCTTGTTGTATAACGGTAGTTGTCGTATTAATCACTGTTGATGATATAGAATTTTGAGCAATTTGTTGTTGTTGTTGTTGTTGTTGTGATGGTGAATCATTACCCAATTCCATTTGTTGAATTAAATCAGGTCGTAATTTTCTTCTTTCATCTTCTCTTTTTTCACGAATTATATTCACAAGTTTTTCAAGTTCATCAAGTGATTTCTAACAAATCAAAAAAATAAAAGAATTTTATTTAAAACCAAAAAAAAAACGTTTTTTTTTTTCTATTACTGGTCGATGTTTATATAAACGAAGAATAGCTATCATTATATAATTTATTTCATCTGATTGTGCACCAAATATAATAAACCATGGAGGATTTTTAGGTAATGAAATCTATTTAAAATCAATTCAAATTGTTTTTTTTTTAAATTTTCTTTTCTTTTATTTTACTTGAAGTGTACGTGCTGCTAAATCAATACACGCACAAGCAATTGTTTCAGGAGTAAAACGTAGAAAAATATCCGTACGTAAACTATCATTCATATAATTCCTAAATGAAAAATTTTCATGAAATTTATCAAAATAAAAATCCAAGGTTTATTTTTTCTCAAATAAAATAAAACAAAAAAAGAAATTAGTAAATCAAGTATCGGTATTTCAGTAATGAAAAGAAAAAATATTCTCAATTTTTATAGTCATGAATTGTTTGTTATGTTTGTTTTTAAATATTAAAATGAAAAAAAGCTGAGGAATAAAAAAAAATTAAAAAAAGAAAAAAAAATAATAGAACGTCAAATCTAAAAATATATAAAATAATTAAATTATATCAAAAATTTTCCTTTTTCCATCAGCTTTATTCAATTGAAATCTAAAATCAAACATAACAAACAAATATCATGTTTTAAAACTAGAAATAGATAATGAATATATTTTCAAATAAAAAAATAAACATTACCGACCGATACTTGATTATTAGTCGAGTGTTGAAGAAACGACCCGACGTTGTATGTATATATTCCGACCATATGAACGGTTATATACGTATCATTTATCCATATATCCTGGACGAAATACAAGAAATTTATTTATTTAATATATTAAAAATTTGAATTAAAAATAAATTTTGTTTGCTAATGAAAAAAAAGAAATTATTTAAATAAAGAAAATAATTAGATTTTCTATAACCCAAATTATTCTATTTCTATTTATAATTATCTAATAAATAAAATATTATCGTTTTATTTTTTTAATGAATACCTACCAAGCTGTTTGTACTAAATCTTTTTCACGTTCTTTTTCCAATACTTTTAAATACATTGTAATTATCTATAAAAATAATTAAAAATAAAATTAATAAAAAAAAAAGAAAGAATATTGAAATTACTTTATGTGGATGTTTAACATAAACACAAAAACCAAGTTCTTTAAGTAAACGTCTTTCAGCTTTAATAACTTCATTTTTTCGATCAATATATACATGATCAATCAATAATGGACGAATAGTTCTATAAACAAAATAAAAGAAAATAATTAACATTTTATTGCAAACAGTCGATCATTGACATGATAGCTGAAATATCTCTCATATATATATATATATATATCCAAAAAAGTGATCTCAATTATTTATGATGATGTAGATAATTTTATATACATACTTTCCTGATCGAACTTGTTTAATATGATGAAATACATTAATAACATCACGAATTCTTCGAGCATTTTCTTCAATTTTAGCTGCAAGATTTGTACAAGCCATTGCAACAATTTCCATTTGACGACGAGCAAATGATGATGAATAAAAATAACGATGAAATAATACTTGACCTGTTGCTACTGCTGTCTTTAAAAACAAAAACAAAATTTTTCCTTTTTATTTTTAAATAATCTTATCAGAATTTACTTGTGGTAATTTTAATAATAAACATGCTGTTTGTATAAGTTCACAACCAATTAATCTTAAATCATATTCAATATCATAAGATAATCCTTCAATCATAGAAGGTGTTGGATTTGGATAAAGTTTTTCTGATGGTAATAAAACATTACTTAATGTTAAAACGACACTTCCATATTCAAGCATCGTTTCAATTTTTATTGTTTTCTTTTATTTCTTCTACCTAAATGACATATTTATTAATTTAATGAGTCATCCAAGAAAAGACTAAGAAAAATAGATGTCAGCATTTTTTTTTTCTGCATAAATATGTTAATTCATTCTTGACCAATAAATAAATAAAATTCATTTTTTTTTTAGTTTGTCTGATTTGTATACATGTTGTTCGATGAATAAAAAAAAACAGAATTTTAAATTATCTTCTTCATTCTTTATGACATTTTAAGTAAATAAAATTTTTATTTTTATTTCTTTTTTTGTTATGAATGAAGAATACACAATTAGCATTTAATCGATATGTTCGATGGTAAGTTTTAGTATTTTTTAAATAATAAAACAAAAAAATTAAGAAACAGTTTTTTTTTTAATTTTAATTATTAGTTACTTCAATACCATCATCTTTAAACAAATCAACAACAGAACCATTAATTCGTTCAATGTCTCAAGTACCTATTAATGAAAAACGACGAAATTATCGATTTTATGCAGGAGATCCGTATGAAAAAAAAATTATATTTCATCATCAAAAGAATGTATATATACGTATATTTTCAAATTATTTTAGTGCAATTCATCCTGCAGAAAAACGTTTATATGCCAATGGAGATTTTGAAGGGGTAAGAAGATAAACTAAAGAATTTTATTCTTATCTTCTATTTAGACTTCACTTCATGTATCTGGATGTGGTGATCCACGTGATGTAACTCGATCTGATCGATCATATTATGATTTACCTGTACCAAAATTTAAAGTAATCATAAAAATTCTTAATATAAAAAAAAATTAAAATATTATTTAATGTAATTTTTAGCTTGATCGTTGTTGGGTTGGTGTTATTCCAGCTAAAGAAGTAACATTTAGAAATTTAAATGATAATACAACAAAAACATTTTTAACTGATATGTGTAAACGTTTTGGTGAAATAGATGATTGTAAAATATATTATGATCGTCAAACTAAAAAACATCTTGGATTAGGAACAGTATGAAATAAATATTTTTTTAAAATTTACTTTCTATTTGTAAATGTTGTTTTTTCTTTTATTTAAAAAAATTTTAAGGTAATTTTTAAAACAACAAAAGCTGCTCGAGAATGTGTTAATGCATTAAATAT
Source organism: Macrotrachela quadricornifera (assembly GCA_022393335.1). Classification (NCBI taxonomy): domain Eukaryota; kingdom Metazoa; phylum Rotifera; class Eurotatoria; order Philodinida; family Philodinidae; genus Macrotrachela; species Macrotrachela quadricornifera. The sequence goes on from JAJEKB010020916.1 coordinate 19,778, forward strand.
GACAACAAAAATGGGTAGTGTTATATCAGTATCATTAGAAACCTCTGGTCAAGAACGTACAAAACAATATGCAACATTAATTCGTGCACAAGAACAAGAAAAAGTTGCTCAAGAAAAAGCATTAGCTGCATCAGCTGCTGCCTCTCCACCGCCACCATCATCATCATCATCAATAGATTTAAATCTTAATAAACAAACTGAAAGATCTCAGATATCAATGCAAGTACCTAATTATCATAAAATATCAAATAATTATTCTCAATCATCAAATTCATATTCAACTCAAAATCATTCTCGAACATCAAAATGTTAGTAAAAAAAAAAGAAAAGATAGAAAGATAAAAGTCCTATTAAGAAATAAGATTAAATATATAAAATATGTTTTCAGTTTCTTCACTCAAACGAAATGATTATCAAACAAGTGGATATTCTAGTAAATCTCATTCACGTAAAAGTAATATTGCTCAATTACTAACAGCTTGAAAAATAATATATTTTGCTTATAATTTTTAATTAATATAAATAGATTTGATTAAGAAATAATAGATCTTATTTTTTTAAATTTCTAATCAAAATATAATAAAAAATTTATATTTAGATCAATCAACATCAGTTCGATATGATTCAAGAAATCATCATTCCGTTAATGATAATAATGAACAATTTTCTTTTGATCCATATGGATCATTTGGTAATAATAGTAATAATTATAAATCTTCATCGTCATCCCGTCGTTCTCATCGTCGTTCACATCATCATCGTCCATATTCTCAACAACGTCGACGACGACGAAAAACTAGTAGTAGTACAACATCATCATCAACATCTCGTTCATCTTCATCATCAACATCATCAAATTCAAGTTCAACATCAAGATCTTATTCAGCATCATCAACTTCATCTTCAAGATCAAGTTATTCATCAAATAATAGTCCTAATAGAAAAATACCAAATGATTCTCGAACAATTAATTCTAAACAACAAAATGATGATGAAGATCAACGTCCAAGTTTAGATGAACGTATAGCAGCTTTATTTCAACAACAACAAACAACTATTCCTTCATCTATACCAACAAAACCTCATCATCGTTCAGTACCATTACCTAATGCTCCACCTCCAACACTTTTTCCTTATCCACCACCACCATTACCCTCACCGTTAACAAATGTTGTTGGTAGTCATCATCATCATCAGCAATCATATGGTGTTGTTAATAATTTTAATTTTTTTGGTAATTCATTTCCACCAGCATCATTTTTAAATTCAACAGGTGGAACAAATTGGCAAGATATGTTTAAACAACCTCCACCATCATCTTCTTCATCATCATCAACAACAACGACAACAACTACAACAACAACAATTAATAATCAATCATATAGTTCATCAAATGGTCTTCAACCACATGCAAATGATGGTATTGATGAACGTGAAAGAAAAACAAATGATTTAACAACGGCAGTGTCAAATATTGTTACTGGAGAATTAGTTGAAATTCTTCGAAAAGATTTAGCTAAAAAATTTATTGAAACATTAGTTTATAAATCTATTGAAACATGGTATGATAATGAAGAACGTAAAGATAAAATAAGAAAAATAAAATTAGCTGAAAATTCTATTAATGAACAAATATCTTCTAATGAACAGTCAAATCAATTACATCATTCAATATCAAATCCATTATTTGAACGAACACCAGATGAAACACCTAGTCCAGTAACACCAATGACAGCTCCACCATTTAATTCATCAACATCATCAACAAATCTATCAACTTATTTTGAACATATGAAAGATAGTATAGGTTCATCTATATTATCACAAATGCCAAAAATACCTTCATTTAAAGTAAAGAAAAAATTTTAGCATTTTCTCTTAATTTTAAACTTTGTTTTTATATATATATATATAGAAACGAACCATTCCAGATGAAAAACCAATTATTCCAAAAAAACCAACAACACCAATTGAGAAGAAAAAACCACAGCAGCAACAACCACAACAACGAAAAATACCTCGAAAACGTAAACTTAATAAATAGTTTTTTCTTTGATTAATTTTTCTTTTTTTTTTAGGTTTAACTTCTAGTAGCAGTGAATCTAATGTAACACCTGAAAATGATGATAGTCAAAGTCGAGATTCTGTTTCAATACCTAATGAAGAAATATCATCATCCGAAATAAAAACAGATGAGAATAAAATTTCTATTGAACAGCCAACACCTGAAGAAGAAGAGGGAGAAATTAAAGATGATGATGAACATGAACATGAACATGAACAAGAACATGAACAAGAAAACATCGTAAATCAAATTAATACTAAACCATCACTAGAACCACAACCAATACTATCAATAAAAAAAACTCCGCATAAAAATACTGTTAAACAAAATAAAAAATCTCCTCTAACAAAAAAACGAAAAATCGATCAAATTAAAATTGAACCATTACAAGATCAAGACGACATTGATAGTAGTACACTAGCAAAAAGAAAAAAAAGGTAAGATTATGTCAAAAAAAGAACTATATATCAATTATATAATCATTCATGATTACATATCGATTGTTCATATACGATCTAATTTTCGTTTATATTAACTTTGTTATAAATCAAATTTTGTTGTTTTATTCAGTGCAACAAATCTTCATCATACAACAAATAATAACAATAACAATAACAATAATAATAATAATAATCTAGAAACACAAACAATTCAAACATTTAATTTATTAGATAGTCTTTCTGAACAAACAGAATCATCTTCAAAATCGTATAATCCATATGCTTATATTGAATTTGAACATGATTATGCTATTATGACTAAACAACCAATACCAGTAGCTAAACGATTAACAATCGATGGCTTACAGGATATGGGTGTACAAGTTCCAATAATACTTCCACCAATACCAAAATTTCCACCACGTGAACATGATGCTGAAATGCGTATTATGTATGAACTTGATTATGGTGTTGATGAAGAAGATATGTCATATCTTAAACAAAGTTTTCAAAAGTATGTATTTAGTGTCTTATCTTAAGTTCTGTATAAGAATAAGTTTTTTCGCTCCAGCTAATCGAATTAGAATGCTTGATAATCGAAAGAAGTTTTCTTCAAATTAAAAACTTTAAGATTGTTTGATATTAAAGATCAACAATTATGCATTTTTCTTCTTTTATTTTCTTTGTAAAGATTATGTGGAGAAGGACATTCATGTACTACCAAAACTCGTTGGGTTGATCATCCACCAAGCCGAGAATCACCTTTTGTTAAACAAATACCATCAAAACATCGAACTGGTATTGATCTATAAAAAAGATTATTAAAAAATTATTTTAGAGATTTTATTTCTTTTCTTTTTTAAGGATGTGCTCGAACAGAAGGTTATTATAAGATAATTAAAGATGAAAAAGTTGTTCGTTTAAAAACTTCTGATGATTCTCAAAGTTCATCTATACCTCCACAAGCAATGCTTGATACAAGTCGTACAACTGGTGCCCAAATGTCACGTGAACTTCGTAGTGAACATCGAAGGAATTTATTAGCATTGGGTGATGCTGAATTTGCTGATCATTTTAAATTTAGTCAACTTAAAGTAATAATAAAAGAAAATAAGATTATTTTTTTTCTTCATTAAAATAAAATATTTTAGCTAAGAAAAAAACGTCTTCGATATGCTAAATCAGGTATTCATGCATGGGGTTTATTTGCTTGTGAACATATTGCAATGGAAGATATGGTTATTGAATATGTTGGTGAAACAATACGACAAAGTGTTGGTGATTTACGTGAAAAACAATATGAATTAGAAGGAATTAATTCAAATTATATGTTTCGTGTTGATTCAGATACAATTGTTGATGCAACTAAATGTGGAAATCTTGCACGATTTATTAATCATAGTTGTGATGTATGAAAATTATTTTATTTTATTAAACAAAAGTAAAGAAATCTTTTTCGTTTTTATTTTATTCTAGCCCAATTGTTATGCAAAAATAATTCCTGTTGAATCCCAAAAGAAGATTGTTATATATTCAAAACGTGATATACGTCTTGGAGAAGAAATAACATATGATTATAAATTTCCACTTGAAGAACAAAAAATTCCATGTCGTTGTGGTGCACCAACATGTCGTGGTTCACTTAATTAAAATGTTTATTTTGTAAATTTCTTCCTTTCTTTCTTTTTTTTTTTCGTTCTTTTGTTACTCGAAAAAATCAAATCTCTTTCTATATTGAAAAGATGATTTCGCTTCTCATTATTTCCTTTTTTGGTCTTTAGAATATCATCGAGTTGTTGTTATTGTCTTTCTTTTTCTCACCCTGTGACCATTTTGCTTCTATAAATAAAACATACATTGTCCATTGGTTTTTAGCTTTAGATTAGTACGAAAAAAAAAAACCTAACATATGAAAAACATAAAGCGTCTATATTTGTTTGTGTGTATTGAATACAATAAAAAAAAACATTTATCCTTTGTTTATGTAATTTCTCGTTTGTCTATATTGTTTGTTTTTTTGAATAAGATTGTGTGTATATATATTCAGATATTTTCCGCAATGGATGCATATGAAAAGAAAATATCAAAAATATGATCGATTGAAGAATAAAAGACAAGAATTTTTTATCTTTGTTTTTAAAAAATGAATTTTATTATTGTTTAATTGAATTAAAATGAAAGATATTGATATATATTTGAAAAGAAATAATATATTCCGATATCTGATTAATTTTTGATCTTTTATCACAACATTGTACATCACATGTATTATGAGGATAGTGATGATTTTTATTTTTTACCCAGATGAAATTAATATAACGAACGTATTGTAAAGCTTTTTAATCGATATCAGTAGGAGTGCTATAGTACTTTTATTCATTGATTGGTTACAATTATTACTACTTCTATTACTGAATTCTTTTGTTACGATTTGTTTTGTTTTTATTAATTTAAAAATTCTAGAGCATTTATTATCACTACTTATTAACAAAATATAACTTGTGTTACCTGAAAGTAGTTTTTATAGATCTAGAAAACATATAAGAATCATCTGCAGAGAGTGCTTGAAATTTTATAGAGATCAAAACAGGATAGTCTTTAATAAGGTATAGAGAACATTCCTAAGAAACATTGCACGTATGTCACGACCACTCTTACTCAATCGATGTCTCCAATTTGGCTGATATTTTTACAGTAGGTAGGCCTAACAGAGTTAGGAAAAAGCTAAAAATTTCAGCTCAAATGGATGAGTCATTCTAGAGATATAGATGATACAAGAATGAGAGGGTAGGCTATATTTCTCGTGTTCTTTTGTGCACTACTTTTCAGTAAATTTTCAATCTCTGAAGCATGACACGAGCTACATTCGAGATTTTATTTTATTATATGCACTATCGATCATAGGGTATCTTGTGATGGTAATAGATATACCATATCGCCTGATAATTTTTGCATGCCATTACACACTTTTTTCAGAAATCATGCTCATCGAGAAAAGGCAAGCTAGCTAAATCAGCGTCCTAGAATATGTTGACAATAGTTTCATATGAAAGAGCACATCAAACTGCGTTAGATGATGTTTTCAAAAGTTTGTGGGATTAAACTTTTTATAGAAAATTTTTTCAACAATGTTTTGCTATTTTAACAAAAAACCTACTTTTCTTAAAGTAGTTGTACTCGGCATTTTCAACATATCTTTATTATTAATTTTTATTCTTGGAAAATTAATTACGTATTCTGATAGCCCGTAAAATTCTCTACCATTCTACATATAAACATCTTAAATTATACTTGTTCACTAAACAAAATTTTAAACACAGTATAACATCATATACACTCTTCCGGGGCGTCAGGTATAGATTTCTTGAGGCTATAGAATTCCTGTTTTCAAATGATAAACAAAAATCTTGTAAATCAAGAATGAAACAACTTAACAATCTAGAGTTTTTAGATTGATCAGCAATGCTTGTGAGCTTGTAGTGCTGAAAATTTTAAGTGCATACGACCTTTCTTGATTGAATTGTAAGGTTTTCAAATTTTGACCATTTTAGCTAGGAAGAACAAAAAAAATGGCCCTAACTTTTCAAGAAAGAGTCGTGGACACAAATTCTTTTAGGCTTTTTACTATCTCAATACTCTCTATCAAACGGCCGATGAATGAAGAGAATTAACATTGAGGAACTCGGACGATTTCCTCGTCATTTTCATTACATGGAACGACATCTTTGTAGGATTTGATATATGATTAACGAAGGGCTTATGTACTGAGATGAATTGTTAGAGATTCTACGGAACATTGTAGTTTGTTTCTATAAAAAAAATTTATTATTTTTGTAATATTGATATCATAGTGCATTGTATATCAGATCTGTATAGATCATAGGATAGAACTCGTTGAGATATACATGCCTGACTAGTTTGTTTTTATGGCTTAACCATAGGAATGAATCATCTTTGGAAAATTCGAATCGAATGCTAACTTTCCTTTCATCTATTTCTATACGACTATAGAATAATAACGTCTGTTAATATGAATTATATTTTGTTAAAAAAGTTTAATAAAAATTAAATTCTTTTTTCTTTTTTTCATTCATCTTCATTTTTTCGTACAATTAGAAACAGCGACTAACAATGAATATAATATCAACGATAGACAACAAAAATCTTCATTCATTAATCAATTGGACTATTCGTTCAGGCTGCATATCTCTTCCACGAGGTCATACAATCATTTTGTTCAATCATAGCAGTCAGCAGAAACAAATAATAAACATATATATATGTCGGAGTTGACTTTAAAATGTAGTTGCCTTTAAAATTTTAATGACAACTAGATGAGTTTAAAATTTTGAAGTCA
>JAJEKB010020918.1:0-10631 GCA_022393335.1 Macrotrachela quadricornifera
TATTAAAAAATGTTATCATAAAGTGTTAAACGGAATTCTCTGCAATTGATCGAAATTTTGAAAAAGGAATCGAGGGTGGATTCAATGATCTCTTCGTATTTTTTTATAGGATTTTTAGAAACGGCTAAAAAATTGGTTCTAAGCATAACTTTTTATGCTCTATCGAATAGGCTAACTCATTTCAAAAACAAAATTTTGTCAGATGCAGGCTAGGTCGTTGCTCTGATGGAACGTCTGTTAAGAATGAATAGTATGAAAAAACCAAGTTTCGATACTTTTTGAATCTATCTATATTATTTTATTTCAAATTAAATCATACAATAGTTTAAATATTTGTTTCACACTACAATCAAAAAATCTAAATCTGAATCAAAATCATTCATATTTTATCCATACTAAATCAATTAAGCCATTTTTTCATCAATTCATACATATCGCTGAATGCTGTTTTGACTGTTTTGGCATAATCTGAAGTGACATTTTTATTACTGGAACCAGCCTTTTGATCAAGAACTTTTTTGATACATGATTGCATCAATTTTCGATTCGACACACACTCATATGCAAAGATCTCCTTTGGATTGCATATGCGAAGAACCGCCTTTTCAAAATCAAAGAATATGGAAGTATGTTGTGTTACTTTTACAGCAGCTGCAAAAACTCCTGGATTAATAGGCTTGCTACCGTTGTTCTTTTTAGATGATGATGATGATGATGATGATGATGATGATGATGATGGAGTCAGTTTCAGTGCTGGTGGACATTTTTTAGCTATAACATTATGAGCAGCTGAATTTAAACATATAGTACCAACTTCAGCAGGTGTATTATCAGTGAAATCGTTTTCCAATAAAATGTCGAAAACCTTGGAATAAGTTTTAGGTGGACAGCATTGTTTAGCAACTTGGCACTTCAGTTTTGTGATAGTTTTTTGTTTCTCCGGAAGTGAAGACGCGACCTTTTCCACTAAGACAGTTATCTCCTTAGCATCTGCTTTGGCCGATGATGATGGACGTTGCAGACTTCCACCAATGGTACCAAAAAAGACGAGGAGAGATAGAATGCAAAAAGTACTATGCATATAGAATACAAAACAATCTTATGAATAGTAACAAACAAACTGATGAGAATTTAAATTGGAATTCAATGTACTATCATATTTCATAAAAAAGATAAAGAAAGAGAGAAACAATAATAAAATTTGATCTTGTTCGAATGAAAAAAAAACGAATAAGGCTCGATCGGTAACCGGACAATTCGTTGCACTGACATAATTTTTTTTTATTTCGCTTTCTTTATTGTGACATTCGGGAGTGCTAACAATTAGTACCGTAAGGATTCACAGCTGGTTGTGACATATCACTATTTGCAGTATATGCATACAAATAAAAAAAGGCACGTTTCAATGAGGTTGTGCTAAGTTAGTAGATAAAGGGAGAATAAGTAGATATGGAATTAATGAATTGAAAAAAGGGGAAAAATGATACCAAAGGGGAGACAGAAAGAAAGGGAAGAGAATAGAAAGAAAAAGAAGAAGAAAAAAAGCGCAAGCTAGCTGTGATAGGAGGGAAAGCGATAAAATATGAGTTTGAACGACGAGTACCACCACGCCTTACTAGGGATCTTCAACATTCTAAAGATTTAAGCCATTGAAAGAGTTGGCATTTATGCCTTTCCTGCAACAGTTTGATTCGTCTCAATTGAAAAAAATGACCTACGTGATCGTTTTTGCTTTTATGAAAAGTATCCCAATAGAAAATATCATTTCAATATGAGAAGTACGGTAGAAATGTAATGAAATGCATTAGACATTATGAAAGAATTAAATTTAAACAATATTGATTAGAACGAAATACAGATTTTCTTAGAATTTGCCTTATTTACAATGTAACACCAAAATCCATTAGATTCAAACCATATAGTAAACAATTTTCACTTACCCATAAATATCATGAATTATGTCTATCTATATAATATAATTTATTTAGAGAATACATCCTATTCCGTGATGTTGAACATTAGCGGAACCAGTTCCGCCTAGGATCTAGTTACATCCGATTCCGGAAACAGATATTAACATAAGACGATTAAAATTCCGCCATCAGAAGGAATTCCTTCTGATTCCGGAATCATATATGCATTAGTCTTTATCGTATGCTTCTAAGTTATCATAGTGAACGGATCCGGAATCAGATGGAATTCCTAGGAATTCCTTCCGATTCCGGGATTGATGGAACTAGTACCGCTTCCGGAATCGCTTCTCAAACTTCGTGTAATTCCGAAATCGGCGGAATTAGTTCCCTAGGCGGAACTAGTACCCTAATGTTCAACATCGCGGAATAAGATGACTGCTCTTTATTTAAAGAACAACAAAAAAGGGTTAAAAAGTTAAACATTGATATAATTAGCTGTGAATCTACCATTAAAAATACTGTGACTTATTCTCTTTGGATTGGTATTGAATCTTATATAAATAAACTTATTATGAAAGAAAAAGAAATTATAAACATACGTCATAATAAAAAGTTTTCATCTTTGAACATTCCATTGCATGACCAGGGATTCAACAATAAATTAGTTTATAATTTTTCTTATCATGCTTTATCATCAGCTGAAGAAAGCCTTTCAGAAAAAGGTTGGAAACAGAGACCGTCACAGGGCAGGGCTGCCCTGACGCCCTGCCCTGCCCTGCCCTGTAGGGCAGGGCGAAAATTTTTGCCCTGCCCTGCCCTGTGCAATTTTATAGGGCAGGGCAGGGCAGAAGTTTTTGCCCTGATGCCCTGATTACTATTTTCTGCAGTAAGCACTATTTTCGAGGTTTTTGACCTATTAACAGTGATATCATGATCATTTGTAATAGATGTGGTTATCAGTTGGTCAAGATAAGTGGCCCTAGCCGAACTTCTTTTAGCAAGTGCATGACATTTTTGGGTTTCTTAAGACCGAGTGTCATGCGCTCTGAACACATCATGAGTAAAGACTTGAGACCACTAAAAAAACTGAAGTGTTTGTGCTTCTTGTTTCATCGCTTATTGTTCTTATTCATGAAGTTGAGTTCTTGTTCAAGCGTTTGTGTTTCTTGATCGACCAAGCACTTAGAGTGCAACAAAAGCCATGACCACGGCGTTCAACAGTCCTTCTCGTACAAGGTAATCTATTCAGACATGAAAAAACAAAGTTGCTACATTGTAGAGCTTTTCGAGGCGCATCGAACGGTATGTAGTGATTGCTTTTTTCATCAAGTTTTGAATGAATTAGAGTCAATTTACTGATAGACGACTACACATCCATTCTCACATCTATACCCAAGCATAATAAGTTAATAAACATAAGCTAGTTGATATCATTGCGAACTAGCTTCTGTTCTTTCTTTTTTTCGTTAATTTAACGTTCACAATGATCGATTATCAGTAAAAACTGATAGTTTGAAAAAATAAATACTATAAGAAAGACAGTGGAGAGACAATCCAAAGCAGTAGTCCAATTTTAATATTGTAAACACCAAGGATCTTCATTTAATCTCGGGTAGAAAAATCGTGGTTATTTTATTCGAATTGATTGTTTCTAAGCTATTCCTTGCTCTGGTCGCCATAAGTTCGGCGCATGACTGTCTTGATCTAGACGCATGACCCACGCAAGCGTTCAAGTGCTTGTCTGTAGATCGAGAGGCATTCAGTATGGACACTTGTTGAACTCAAGTCTTAGCAAGCGCTTGAATAAAACAGTTCGATTAGGACGTTTTTTAATGGATGTGATTGTGTCATTTTTTATGATTTTATTGAATGCAATTTAGTCTACATTCATATAGAAAAGGATGGATAAAAACAAGAAGGGAATACGTCGAATAATGCGCGTTTATATAACAAAACAACTTACTACGTTTATTTACTATTCCAATATTTTTTTTCTAATACTTGCATTTTCCTCCTGTGATGATTTGGATTGTGTTCTATGCTTAAATATACTAGACTTTTTCTATGATGATCCCAGTTTGTGTATAACATTTTTTTCGAATTAATGTAAATAACATATACGTGTTTAACCTGAAAATGGCTATATACTTTTAACATATCAGCAATTCTATTCATTAGCGAAATCAAATGAAACGCCCTGCCCTGCCCTCAGGGCAGGGCAGGGCGAAAAATTTTGCCCTGAAAAAATTTCAGCGCAGGGCAGGGCAAGACCGTGCAGGGCAAAGGGCAGGGCAGGGCAAAAAAAAGTGCCCTGTGACGGTCTCTGGTTGGAAATATGCTATTACTATCAATAAAATTAATAATCTTACTGTAAAAACTGATATCGAATATATGTATCATTGTATGGACAAAACTCATTATTGAAAAATACTGATAAAGCTAATAAAGTTAAAACATTACTGAATCTATTCCTTAGACTAAAAGGATAGGGTCTAGCGACGTAAATTCACCTGTGTCTGTCTGTCCGTAAAAAGGCAAAAATGATCACGTTGGTAAGGCATAGATGAGCGCGTAACTATGGCACAAATAACCATGTAACTATAGTGGAAATGAGTATTTGCTACTGATAGCAAAAAAATAAACTATTTACTTATTGTATAAATACTATACTATTCCATAGACTCAAAGTATAGTGTCTGTTTGTGCATAGCATAGTCCAAAATACCACCATTAAGCTCTGACATAAACAGCCATTTTCATTAGACTATCACGTTAAGTTCTAAAAAGATGAACTCATGTGCATTCTTCATCCTGTTTGTTCTTCATTAATATCAACCAAAATGAGCGCATTAAGATCTTGCGAAAAAAGTATACATAGAATTATTTAATATGATTTGGTTGATAGTTAATACTGTGCGAATGTTAATGAGCGTGTAAATAAAAATCGTTGAATATTATTAAAATAGTATAAACATAAAAACATAACTAACAAATTTATATTTTATGAATAATATTATTTCTTTATTCAAATGAAAACAGCGCTCAGATAATTATTTAAGATTCATTTGGTTATCTAGTGTTGTCGGTGCTACTTCTGTAAAAAATTTTCCATTTATAACAAAACATTTCGAATTCATAAATGAATCTCTTTCGTATATGATATTGAGAATTGTACAAATTAGTATTTATGATCGTTATGATATAGTAGTTACATTGCGAGTTCTATCTACTTGAATGGTTTTGTTTGCTCTTCCGTCATATTTCAAACAAAATATAATGAACTATTTTAAAATATAATCTGACTATATGCACGAGCGAGTAGTCGGGAGTGGCGGACAGCAGGAACGCCGACGGTCAACTGCGAGCTGCTTTAATGTTTCACTTTAGTAAATCTGAAATGTCAGCTTGTTTTAATAATAGTCATTTATGGAAATACCTTCTATGATTTTATACGCGAGTGTTAGTATATAGCAATAGTTTACAATATAGATTTGAATAGGATAAGACAGATGATAATTAGATTAACTTCATCAACGGTCAAGCGAGTTGTATCGATGAGCACTACTTGCAATTTATTATTCATGTCTCGATTTTGTTTCTATTGGCGTCTTTTGCACTCCTACAGAATTCAATGGGAATATATTTGTAAACTATTTTTTTCATTCAGTCTAGGGCTGAGTGAATCGGGACGCGATGAACGTTACTTGTTTGGAAATAAATTAAAAAAGAAAATTGATAGTGAGATACCAAATTTAAGTACAGAAGAACAAAATGCCATATCCACATTATTAAAAGAACACTCACTTGTAATTTCAAAAGTAGATAAAGGAAATGCCATAGTAGTTATGAATAAATCTGACTATCTCATTAAAGTCAAAGATGTATTAAATGATACTAAAACTTTTGAAAAATTAAAATATAATTTAACAGATGAAAGGGAAAAAATATTCATTAGATTTTTATTACAATTTAAACGAAACAATATGATTACTTCTAATGAATATAAACAGATAAAATCAGACACAGGCTTAAGAACACCTGATGCTTATTTCTTAGTTAAGGTGCATAAAAATGCACTCCCGGTTAGACCTATTATATCAAGCTATAATTCATACAATTACAATGCTGCAAAATATTTAGCAACATTATTAGAACCCGCCATTCCTCAATGTGTTTCATATGTTAAAGATTCATTTCAGTTTGCAAGAATTATTAGAGACAACAAAAATACACCAGAACTTATGAGTTCATTAGACATATCTTCTTTATTCACTAATGTACCATTAGAAAAAGCTATTAATGTTGCTATAATGAAAATTCAACAGCACCATCCCAAATTAAAAATTGATGATGAAAATCTTAAGGAATTATTTTATTTTTGTACTAAAAGAACAAACTTTATATTTAATAATGAGCACTATGATTAGATAAATTGAGTTGCAATGCGGAGTTCAGTTGCGTCTTTAATTGGACATTTATATATGAGTGAATTAGAAGACAATATAAAGAACTTTAAAGGGAAAAAGCCGTCCATTTACTATAGATATGTTGATGATATTTTTATAATATTACATGGAACACAGAAAGATGTTGCATTATTTGTACGATTCATGAATAAATTAGAATATTCCATCAAATTTACTATAAATATGCAAGTTAATGATAAACCATCCTTTCTTGATGTTATGGTTGAGAGAAGAAATTCTGAACTTATTACTTATGTATATAGAAAGACAACGGATACAGGGCTATACCTTAGATGGACAAGTAACGAACCCTGAAACTATAAAATTAATTTAATTAAATGTTTAATTACTCGTGCAAAAAGAATTTATACAGATGAATATCTATTTAAACAAGAATTAGAATATTGTAAATATATTTTCATAAAAAATGGATACCCTATGAATGTCATTAAAAAAACTATTCGTTATATCGAATTAAATGTTGATAAGAAAAAATTGAGCGAGAATTTAATAACAAAAATATTTATACCCTTACCTTATCATAGCGAATGCTCTATAATATTAGCTAATAAAATTCGTAAAATTATTCAAACACCTACAGCACATATCATTTTTGGATTTAAGGCAAGAAATCGTATATGTTCATTATTTAATAAGACTTTTTGTAGCAATAATGAGAACAAAAGAATAGTTTATGGTTATTCCTGTTATGATTGTAATGGTTACTATATTGGTCAAACAGCTAGAGATGCTGAAATTCGTAAAGCGGAACACATGAAAGCTTTGCAAGGAAAAGGTTATTCGAAAATTACAGAACATTGTCTGAATAGTAATCATCGTAATAATTGGGACACAAATATTTTAGCTATTGAATCTAATGATTTAAAAAGAAATATACAAGAAAGCTTACTTATGGATTGGTATAATCAGAAGAAATCTAAACATGTTTATTCACAAAAAAGTTTCATACTAAAGGTGTTTTAATTAAGAACTAGACACAATATTTTTGGGAAGCGTTAATAATTAATAATTTTATTAAAAGAAAATGTTTTCTTTTAATAGTGTCTTTGTTCTGTTTTGTCTATTTTGTTCTATTTGTCTATTTTCTTCTGTGTGTTATTTATTCTAATGTATTTTCATTTCATTTCATTTCATTTTATGACGGATGATGTTATGAGTACATAACGAAATGTCTCAAATAAAATGTTAAAAACGGTATCAATTATTCTTCTTTTCATATTAAAATGTTTACACCGTATTAATTAAAGAAAGTCAAGAAAATATCATTGTAGAAAAACGAGCGGCTGAAGTCAGATTTTTCAATTCGAGCTAGTCTTTTCTTTATATATCTTTTTATGTACACCTCTAAGTTATCTTCATTTGCTATTTGTAATATATCCTTTGCTCTCGCAAAGGGACAACGATGAACTAGCCTTAACCCGTTTCCAAATTTCCTTAAGAGTAGTTCTTTTTGAGTATGAGGAAGCATTGGATACAGTGGAAATAGCCATGCAAAATATGGAAAGCTGTATGTGAAGAAACAACTTCGCAGAGCATTCTTTGATAGGCTTTCACTACTTTTTATCCACTTCAACTTACGAGGAAAGATCCCCAAGTGTTCAAGCCCTTTAGGTCTCATCTCTTGGCAATAGGTAGACCTCAATGAGGTATGAAAAACCTCAAAAGGATTCGTGTGCTCGCGCCTTTATTTCCGAGATATCGAATTTTCAAGATTCATACGAAAAGAGACTGAAATGAATAATGATCATTTTTGGAGAATACTTGAGTATTGAACCGGAGATTTTTAAAGCTTCATTCACTGATCGTGTAACCTGTTCTGAATCAAGAGTTAGATCATATCTTATCAGTATTTCTTCTATTGGCTGCTAATCAGCCTACAGAACATCTAGAACTCTTCATTCTATATTTGATATCGTCATACACTCGAAAAAATATGATTGACGAAAGCGAATGATACACTTTCGATTATTTTTTCGTTTTCTTCGTCATCAGTTTTCCTCACGTCTTTTTTAAAATGATTAATCCAGTAAGTGTTGTGAAGATTTTTGCTGATCGAGCGTCAAACGTATTGTCTTCTATCGTTTCGAACAACGCGATCGCTACCAAATACTATCACAAATCGTAAATGCGAAGTAGCAGACTTGTTGTGCGGTGTGTTGGAATCGATTACTAGCAGTCACTCCCACACCGTTGAAGTTGAAAGAACACTCGATCATGGGTTAGTCGATGAAGAATCGATCAATGATATCGAATGTGAAGATACAGCTGAAGAAACATGGAATCCCAATTGGAATGATGAAGATGAAGATAAAGATAAAGAGATGGCGTTATGCAGACAATTTCTATGACGAAATTAATCCACAAACTGGAAAAAGAAAGAGACGATAGGAGACAGTAAAAAAATCATTTGCGAGGTATCCCGTATCAAACTTATTTCGCTCGCTTCTGCCATTATCTAGAGAAACATGGGACAAAGAAACAGAAGCTTGACAAAATCGATGACTATGTATTTGATTTGTTCGAACGGGCTCGAGAGAAAGTTCTACCGGTGCACGATATTGATATACGTCGATGAAGTTTTAAAAAGGCTATGGATGAGTCTTTACATAATTTTGCCGCTTCAAATCATTGGTTGTATTCCTTTAAACACAAACACAATATCATTTCACGCAAGATAACGAAGGTAACAGATTTGTGATCACTTGAGGGCGGGTGTGTGAGAAGAACCTTCGTCTTCAAAAATCAGAAAAAAATGAAAAAAGACCTTTACGAGTTCTAGACTTTCAAGTTCTCGTGATTCTTGGTTTCCTCAAGACTAATTGAGATCAGACTTGCTGTATTTGCTCTTTATAGATTGTGACGAAACGCCAATCGGAAAATCAGGAGACGGTCAAAACTTCGGCCGATCAGTTTGTAGCTGATGTTCGTAAGTATTTGTCTCAATATAGAGCCAGCAAAGTTATCAACACAGATCAAAGTGGGCTCCAGCTAGAATTACACTCTACTCGAACATTAAGTCACAAAGGAGAGAAAGTTACAAATGGATCCGTTCGCTCTATAAACGCAACTACTCACAGCTACGCAGTGCAGCCAACAATCACACTCGATGATAGTCTCCTCTCACCGCTTTACCTTTGTTTGAAGGAGCCTAAAGAACACGTGAGCGAGAGTATTCGCTCGCACCTCTTTAAGGCATTGAATGTGGTGAACACATATAGTAGCTCCGGAAAGCTTACAACATCTCTCGTCGGATATTGGCGTGATCATGTTCTTCTTCAATCACTTGGTCATTGCAAGAAGTTTCTACTTATCTCGGACTGTTGGGGAGGACAGACATATGGAAAGGGGTTATACGATCGTATTTCCGAGTGTACAAGACTTGAAATACCGAAGAAAACGACAGATCGAATTCAGCCATTAGATGTCTTTTTCAACAGGCAGATGAAAGTGATACCTCGCCGATTGTACGATCGTGTGCTGCTTGACGAACTCGACATCAATATTGGTGAACGGAACAACATCATTCGCCTAATGTCTCTCACTCATCGCCAACCCTCTGCCGACGTTTTTCGTTCGATACAACAATATGTGCGGCATCTTCATGCGATGCGGCTCCTTTTATCTGCTGCAGCTGGTGTTACAAACCACTATGTTTCAGTCACTTTTTCTTAAACTTTCATTTTCATTGACTCGCTGTTGTGAAGACTTTCTCGAGTGTATGACGATATCAAATATAGAATGAAGAGTTCTAGATGTTCTGTAGGCTGATTAGCAGCCAATAGAAGAAATACTGATAAGATATGATCTAACTCTTGATTCAGAACAGGTTACACGATCAGTGAATGAAGCTTTAAAAATCTCCGGTTCAATACTCAAGTATTCTCCAAAAATGATCATTATTCATTTCAGTCTCTTTTCGTATGAATCTTGAAAATTCGATATCTCGGAAATAAAGGCGCGAGCGCTCGAATCCTTTTGAAGTTTTTCATACCTCATTGAGGTCTACCTATTGCCAAGAGATGAGACCTAAAGGACTTGAACACCTGGGGAAGTTCCCTCGTAAGTCATATATTCATAATAAAATTCGTTTTCTCATATTTTGCGCATTACAGTCTCAGCTGAGTTCTCGTGTCAACTGTGACGAATATATTATTAAAAATACAAACATCTTTATCTAAATCTTCATTATAAACTTTATTAAATCCTACAAAAAAAATCTAGATTATGCGAT
>JAJEKB010020922.1:0-11684 GCA_022393335.1 Macrotrachela quadricornifera
GAATAGTAATTTTGTAGAAAGAAATTGAGAAAAAAAACAAAAATAAAAGTAATAAATGGTGTGTCTTATGACGCCATCTATATAGAAATTCAAAAATAAATAATTAATTTTGTTCGAATACACATCTATAAATTAATAATAGAATTTTTAATAAATGTTACATAAATCACATCTGCTTTTAGTTTCTCACAGACAATTTCTACATCTTTATATTGCCACAACTGTCTAGGCAGATCCATCTAACGATATAATAGGCACTCTTAAGAAGTAGCTTTATTACGTCCCTTCGTTATTCTCGTTCACCTATAACATGGAAAGATCTACTGTTTAATATGATTTATAGTTCAATTTATTTATTTATTATCTAGCTAACAAAATTTGTCTTGCTTGCGTACTTTTGGATGAAATAAATGTACACGATAGATCTTGAATCTGAACAGAAATTTGGTCAACAACAAAAGAAACACAGATATGATAAACATAATATTGCTCGTAGAAGAAAAAGATTGATTACAAAGAAGTTATGCTATATTAATTCACCAACAGTAGCTCAACAAGATCTCCAAACATTTCTTAAAAATGATAATTTTTCTATTTGTGATGTTCATCAATCTAATTACGATGATCAAGATGAATGTTCCTCAATAGAATCGATATCAATACATTTAAATGAAGATAATATTTACGAGTTAATCAACAAAGATGATGATTATAATAATAATCAACAAGTAACGTTAACTAAAGCTGATGGTTCTAATAATGTTGATGAACAAATAATACCAAGTGAACTTGACGATGATCATGATGGATGTATCACTTCACTTAAAATACCTTTGCATAAGTGTACAATTCATTCCACTTTAGATTATTGCGGCGAATTCATTAAAGCAGCACGTCGAGCAAATTTATCCAAGTTAAGTACAAATGACTTTCTATCTTTAATTAAATCCGCTCTTCCTGTTCCGAATAATTTACCTGTTAGTGAAGAAGATCTTCTAACGTTATTGGATGTAATCAATTTGTTTTCCAAACGAACAATCTGTTTGTTATGTAGAAATGAATTTCATAATACAGAAAAATTCTGCCCATTATGTTGCTCAACAGATAAACAATCAGTTGCCTTCGTGTAAGTACTTACTTGATTATTATTAAATTGTTTTTATATAAGAGACTAGTTTCATCAACGTTTGCATTTTTTAGATATGAAAGTGATGTTGGATTAATAATCAAACAAATTGTCAAAAGATTATCATTGGATATTGATGAATATAAATATAATATTAACAACAACGATGATCATGAACAAACGAAAGATATACCATTTGGAAGTGTTTATCAAAATTTATTGAACAAAAATCATGATCAAAATCTTATAAGTTTATTGTTACATGTCGATGGTATAGGTATTACAAGTACAACTAAATTGAAAATGTGGATGCTTAGCGGTTCAATAATTGAGTTGCCGCCAAAACTTCGCTGTCAACGATTCAACATGGTCGTTATCTCCATTTGGATAGCTTAAGTTCAACCACCGTCAAATTTATGGTTAAATCATTGTGTTAATAATATACAAGCAATAAAAGCTAAAGGTAATGAACATTATTCAACACATTATGTTAGAAGAATGCTTTTAATGAAACATATGAATATGTAACTTCTCAGTAGCATGTTTTTACTCATTGAGGAACTAATTTACTTGAAAAAATCTTCAGCAAATTCTTTTCATTAATTAACAGAATATAAAGATGAACACTAAAATCTCTAATACAAAAATTGCTTTTTCTTCAGCTTTCTTTAACTTAATTACACTTATAAATAATTTTTGTATTTCTAAATTATCTTTAGGTATTCATGTTTCAAACAAATATTATAAAGTAATAATATTTGGAATAACTAGTGATTGTCCTGCTTTAAGCTTAATTACTAATTTTATCAATCACAATCGATATTTCAGTTGCTGGTTTTGTTTTATAGAAGGTCAATATATGCAGAGAAAAATGCAATTTCGGTATGAATCAATTCATTTACGTTCTGTCGATGCATATACAAAATTATCAAATAAAGCTGAAAAGACTAATTCAGATGTTTATGGACATCGTGGTCAAAATATTCTTGTTAAAATATTGGATGTCGAACTACCTCATGCTATTGTATTAGATTATTTACACATATCTCTTTTAGGTCACGGCAAATTAATTATTTCATCAATATATGATCGTTTAAAACCAAAACAACGTGAACACTTGAATATTCAGATAAACAATCAATGCTTTCCACGTAAGTTGCTTTTAGCTAATTCTAAATGTTTAAGTATTTTTTAAACACTTGTTTCTTTATTGTATTTTATCTTTATATTAAGATTTCTTTAACAGAAAGTTACGATCATTTGATAACTTTGCTTTTATTAAAGCAACTGAAATTCGAAATATGTTATTCTATGGTTTACTTCCTCATTTGGATTCCATTCTGAATATTGAACAATATTCGTATTTAACATTGTATGTATGTGCATTACGTCTTTTACATAGTGGTCATATTTTTGGTAATGAAACGAGTACAATTGCACATCAATTATTCATTGAATTTTATAAAGATCATGAGTTGTTTTACTCATATTTGCAGCATTTTAAATTGCATTTACATATTCATTTATCTTCTTTATATGAAACTCATGGATCTTTATGTAATTTAGGATGTTTCGGTCAAGAATCTTTGATTGGCTTTGTTAGTGCGAATCATCATGGTACTCAATATTATGGTGATTCCATTGTTCACTTTTACAATATTTATTTTACAATTCAGAACAAAAAAGAAAAAGAATCAATTGTTGATGGTCCATATGACTTACTACTTGCACCAGCAAGCACCTATGATTACTTAGAAGAATTTCATCCATTAATTTGTGCTTGTAATGATTTAGATTCATGCTGTAAAATTTATCGTCGATTTATTGTGAAGAACAAAATGTATCATTCTTCGATTTATAACAAACGTTGCAATTCTGTTAGTTATTTTATTCAATATACATTTGGTGAGAATGGTAAAGAAAATTGCTTTGGTATTATAGATATGTTTTTTATTTGTAATGGAACAAGTTATGCTGTTATTAAACGTCATCGTATTAAATATTTATTTAGTGATACTTTCAAAAAACCAAGTTATTATTTTTTATTGAAAAAACCAGTTGATCAATTATATTTCATCGTGGAATGTTGCCATTCTCAATTCGATATCATTCCTGTTTATCAAATATTAAATCATTGTATCGTTGTCGATAAAAATAATCATCTCTTTGTAACTAATATTTTATCATACAATGAGCATGATTGAGCCATCAATCCTTCATCCCTTTTTTTAGCTTTGATTTCTCTTTTATTGAAATTCTATTCTTCTTTAATAACAAATTTTTCGTTCATGATAAAATGATTTATATGATGTTGTTGGTGTTTGTTTAATATTATCGTATATTATCCATTGAACATATTGTATACCATTAATTTGAAAATTTTTGTATTTTCTTTAGATTTTGACTATTCTTTAACTTAAGAAATGGCAAATAGCATTACACGACAAGTCACAAAGAGATTGGTAAAACCAAAATAACAATTTTCACCATCGAATCCACCTGGTACAACGAAATATCATTTAATCATTTATGATGATAATGGACTTATGATGATAGTTGGGGATTCAAGTGTGAAAAGATTTGGAACTGATGGTTCGGTAATTATGAACGGTGGTCCAACAGCAAAATTGATAATATCAGGTAATTTTTCTAGCATGATCAATAGATAAATATATGGTTCTAAAACTCTAAACTTTAATGATTTAGGTACAAAAGATATATGTATCAATCAATGGAACAAACAGGCACGTTCGTCAAAAGGTAAAATTCCACTAGACCGCTTAGCTTTAAATATTCTTTTACATATTTAAGATATTGATAATACCGATCAAATACCTGATGATTTTGATGACAATAATGATGATGATGATGATGATACATCACCTAATTTAATGGAACAAACTATACAAATACCACCAAATTCGTTTTTAACACGTATGTATTATATTCCATATGTATACATATATATCCGTATTACATACATGTATATATATCTGTATTATATGTGTATATACATATCTATATTATATATGTATATAAATTAATTTTTATATATTACATGTTGAAATAATTATTTAAAGCATTTAGGAGAAAATTCCTATCTCCTTCATCAGTCTATGTATGAATTTTAAATTTTCATCTTTTTTCTATTTACGAATACGGCTAGTTTTCTTTTTCTTCTACTTTGCTAACTAATAATAGAAAAAAAGATTAAATCATATAGGTTTAATCATCTGGTATTAGTGTCTTGTGTTTCCGTTCTGCTATTAGTAAAGAAAAAAACAAAAAAATAGTCGTATTCCTAAATAGAAAAAGATGAAAAGGTAAAATTCATACATAAACTGGTGTAGGAAACAGAAATTTTCTCCAAAACGTTTTAAATAAATATTTCAACATATAATATATGACAATTAATTTATATATATATCTTAAAATATTAAATTCGTTTATTAATTAAAACAGAGTATAATTATAGTTATAAATAAATAATATTACAGCTGCACCAAATCGACGTCAAAAGACTGTAATACGTCGTCCAAGTTCTCATGAATTAACATCTTCCGGTACGTAATCATTTCAGTAAAATGTAATTTGTAGAAAAATTTTCTCTTGATGCAATACCTTTTAGATGTTTTACCGAAAAGATTTGCACCAAATAATCGTTCAATTCGTCCAACCAATCAACGTACGTATAATCCACATACTACAGATCCCACTTATTCATGTGCTGGTAGGAATAGTTCTCCATGATAAAACTTTCATTAGATTTTATTATTTGTTTTGTTCAATAGTTTCTTTCCCGGTGATATCTTGTTCGTCAGACGATGAAGCAGGCACCGATCATGATCGTGCAATTTCAATGAAACATATACTTGAAGAAATAAAAAATGTTCAAGCAAGTGTACGTGATGTTCGTACCGATAGTCATGATACTCAACAACAATTATTAAAGGACGGGGGCGTATAAGAACACAAATCGGCCCATCCTTAAATTCATCGAAGATCCATATGAAACGATGCAGAATGAGACGGCGAATCTTTCTATCTCATTTTTATTTCATTTGGAACACCAATTAGTGGTTTCCAATGGACCATTCCAAACTTGATTTTAACTCGATTTTAACTTAAATTTTACTGCAGACCAATGTTGAATTAAGACAATAAGGTAACATAAAAATGTGCTCATACGCTTGAAAATAGTCTCATTCGAAAGAGAATGAAATTCTGCACAAACCACTATATACACCATCCTTAAAAAATAAATATAACTTAAACCAATGAGGCAATAATGGTACTCCTACCAGCATTTTTGTGTCCCCATACCGATATTCACACTACAAAGATCAATAAAAATCTCTTTACAAAGAAATTTTACCTATATGGTTGGATGCAGTTTTTCACGGGCTACAAAATGGTATAGTTGCCATGTCTTCATTTTTTTTGGCCAAAAGTTTTGGTACAAGAGAAGACTTTCAAATTACAATATTGTATGGATTCGTTGTGCGTGATGTTGTGTTGGAAGGTTAGAATTTTTTAGGGTTATCGTGATGGAATTCGGTTTTTAAGAGCTATATCAAAAATAGCTTGGTTGGAAAGATATTTGAATAGATTATGAAACTGTTCGATGAGATTTCTATGGTTTTATTGAAGTTTCTTTTAGTGATGTTTGTTCTTTCGATGATTTTTTCTTTCCTGTGCGTGCGTTTGACAAATGTCAAAAGTATAAAAATTCATATATATGGATGTGTTTCTTTAGAAGTGTAGCTGGATATACATTTAAGGACATATATCGTGATATCTATTGGAATATGTATTAGATTACGATAATAGTATATATATCATCGAGGTATAAATGACGCTTAATATATGTGATATCGTTTCAACATATCTCACTTCCACTGCGAGATCTATTCGAGGGACTGGATTTTTATCTACGTATAAATAGTGACCACCCTGTTTTTATAAATTAAACTTAAGTCGTGTTCAAAACAACGTGCCTTCAAATGCCAAGAAAAAATCGAATTACCTGTGCTGGTTATGATAAACAAATTGATGAGAGCTATATGAATGGGTGTTCGAACAACCTGTTACGATTGTTTTTGTCTGCCCGGTGCTTAAAAAAGGTTTCACCTTTGGATCTTGTTTGTCGAAAGTGCCGGTGGAAATTTGACAATTGGAATAGGAAGACAAAAGAAGATTTCGATGACTTTATCGGTCCACATGGTTTTATGAAGATAATGGTGAATATTGATACTGTTAATTCTGAGGAGTATCTTATGCTTTCAATTTAGGATGAGGAGATGGTGGAGATTGGTGTGCAGACAGTTGAAGAAATGGTAGAGATTGATGTGCAGACAGATGAAGAAATGGGAACAATAGAAATTCCAGTCAATCGAACATCAGCATCACATCGGTTAGTTAACACAGTTTGAATTCTATTTTTTTATTATATGATTTCATCAAGAACTTGTGTTGTGTGTAACAAAAATGATGTGACATCGTCTAAGGTCCTGTCGAAGGAGCAACGGAAAATGGTTTTTGTGAGAAGAGGTATTGTTGTACCTTCTGGAACTCGCTGTTGTCGACGTCATCTTTACAATAATCATCTTACCTACGATGCTCTTCGAGAAATTACACCTGCAAAAGTTGATATGATATCATTTGATGCTAATAGTGTTATAGAATTGGTAACTGATTGTTGCACTTCCATCCAAAATATGAAAACGTTCGATTTCGACGACCCAACTTCGCTCAATGAAGAATCATATTATAATATGACTGGCTTGAAGAAAGGTATAAGCTGTTAAAGATATTTTTCATGATGTTTTTTCATTCAGATTAATTCAATAATCTGCTAAGCAACATTACATCAATGCGTAATTCTTATGTTCGATCAATTCGTGTTGCTCTGGCTGTATTTCTAGTTAAAATGCGCCTAGGTATCAGCAATCGGGTACTAGCCTCGCTATTTCACTTGAAAAATAAACGCGTCGTCTCACGAATCGTTCACGACGTAACAGAAGCTCTTTTGAAAGATTTTGTTCCGTACCATCTTGGTTTTGAACACATCAATAGAGAAACTGTTCTTCAACATCATCAAACCACCATTGCTTCACAACTCATGGGTGATCGAGATGATCAAGTTATTATAGTAATGGATGGAACGTATTTGTATGTGCAAAAGTCCAGCAACAATGAGTTCCAGCGTCGATCATTTAGCATGCACAAACATCGCCACTTGATTAAACCCATGATTACCACAGCAACTGTGAGTATCATTTATTTCTGTTTCCAATGTATTACATTTTTAGAACACTAATTGGAAATTTTCATCTTAAATCTCATCTATACGTTTTATAGGATGGGTACATAAAGCATAGTAGGGCCATTCTTAGCGGATGGCAGAAATAATGATGCTTCAATCGCCAAAAACATATTTTTTAACAACGAACAAGATATACTCAATTGACTGCATGATGATGATATTATAGTTGTTGATCGAGGGTTTAGAGACGTTATGAACACAATAGAAAAATATGGTTTCAATGTTCAAATGCCTGATTTTCTAAAAGGAAAGAAGCAATTCTCTTGCAAAGAAGCCAATCACTCTCGATGTGTTACTAAAGTGAGATGGATTGTAGAAAGTGGTATGCCGCTTAACAAAGTTTTTTCCAATTTGATATTTTCACTAGAACGTTTCTGTAACTAGTTAATGGAAAGATCAAGCAATGGCGATTTTTTTCACAAACTATTTAAAACACAAGTATTCCTTTTGTTGATAGTTATTTAAGTATCATCTGTGCTCTGATCAATGCTTATCGAACAACGAACAACATCAATCCAGAAGACGGCAAAATGTGGGCACAGCGGATTCTAATGCTTCGCGACAAAGAAAATCAACTGGAAAAGCGTTTACAACAAATCGATAGATCTGAAAAAAAACCACAATGGAAGAAGTTCGACGCACAAATGATCACTTTTCCAACTCTGTCAAAATATGATGTAGAAAATATTTGTTTTGGTAAGTCTTGTTAAAATCACTATCGTAACATCGAATATCATATTTTCATTCAGGCACGTACCAAATCAAACAAGCGAAAAGCTATATTGTTGAACATATGAAGTCATCTCCTTTGGATGACGATCAATACGAATTCATCGTTGAACTTTCCTCGAAATATAATGATCTTGTTCGAGTACGTTTTGCATCCAGGCATCCCAGTAGAAAAAAATATGTGGCTACTGTGCTATTCGATGAAGAAGATGAAGACGAACCAATTAAAGGGTGGTTTTGTACTTGCTCGACAGAAGCGCGTAATATTGGTTGTTGTGCACATGCAACAGCACTTATTTGGCATCTTGGTGTCTGTCGCGGCGAAATCAATCCTAATAATCATCAACTTTTCGCAAGCAACTTTCTTCGTTCTATTGAAGACTGCATTGAATACCCGGACATTGAGCGAAGTGATGATGGTAGTACTGGCACCGACCAAAGCGAAAGCGATACAAACTAAGACATTATTAATTATTAAGGACAATATTTTCATATTAAATGAAAGCATAACAGCGGCTTTATCTAAGATTTTTCCAAGTTTTTAATAAAACACAATAACTCGACGTTTTGATGATCTATGCCATCATTGTCAAGAAAAATGTGACGAAATGTAGGGAAACAAGGGTTTTCATACTACACAATTAGCGGATACCAATCGGTATTTTAGCCATTGAATTACGAACACTGATTCGTTGTTTTTTTATATTTTGATATTAGATATGGACCTGGTTTCCGACCACTCAAACATAGAATGTGAGAAATATTCGCTGATATACTTAGTGAACTCTATCGCGATTGATATATTTTCCATTCGTGAAGTTATTGACTAAAAGTACAAATGATATGATGGATGATGCGTAGGTATTTATTTCTTCCCATCGGATAGTGTCGAACACTGAACCTTTTATATTTGTTTTGTTTGTTTCGGTAAGGTACATTCGAACTCTGTTCCACGCATATACAAACTTTATTTTACTTTTTCCGTCGCATGGACTCGAACTGGGTCCCTGTATATATATGTATATATAAACTTTTTTTTCTATGGGGTAGACTCGAACAGTGAACCATTGACAGGAATGAATGAATTTTTTTTATCATTCACTTTGTTTGTTCTATGTTCTATACTATCTAGTCGAACTGACTAATGGCGTCATGAACCATGGTCACCAGTTCGGGAACAGGCAAGAATGTCCTTCTTAAAATGTCCTTTGCAATGTCCTCGTGATGTTTCGTCCTTAAAAAAATGTCCTCATCAAGAAATGTCCTTTTCAGCTAAACATTGGAAAATGGTTCTCGCCAATAATGTCCTTCAAAAAAATGTCCTTCAAGAAAATGTCCTTTTAGCAGAATTTCCGTCACACAATTAAAACACTAGTAGGTCTTGTAAAATCATCATAATTGCTCAATTTTTATTTTATTTCTTGTGTGCAACAAAAAAAGAAAGTCTATGGAGTAATTCATTAATTGTTATTTGCTTTGTGTGATATCGATCATAAAGTTCTTTCGTTCGCCGTTCAGCGATTCTGCATTTCGGTCGTTTTGTAGGAGGTGGCATGCCAGTGTTTATTTGAATAAGCATACCATGAACTGTATCAACTTCTCTTCGAATACCATCAATAAATCTCCAAACATTCGGGTGATTTGTATGTAAACGCCGTTTAAACCTGTGATTGTAACCTAGAAATTCAGAATCTTGTCGATACTCTTTCATTAGTGTTTTGTCTTCAATTACCCTCGCTATAATTATTGGTTCTGTCTGGAATGTCATATACGTTCCAGATTGGTATCTGTTTGATCCATTGGTCATTAAAATAATTTAAAAGGCTTGATAATGTTTCACGATCATCAGCACTTAATTCTTCACAAAGATTAGAAAATAAAGATTGAACATGTTCAGCTGGAACTAATGCCAAAGCCATCATTTCACGAATAGTACTACGAATTGTTAAATCTTCTAAATACATGGAAGACAAACCGAGCAACTGAACGTGCCGGTAGACGGCTTGACAATAGTGAAAAAAACATCCCTTTTGAATAGTTTTCCCACTGAACTGAAAAATGAAGCATGAACCTGTTAATTCAATAACTCATCGAGAGATACAAGTGAACTCACTTCGAGAGATATTGCTTTACTGAGTCCCGGTTCAAAATCTGTCATAATTACTGATGGTTCGAACTCCTTGTTCATCCGTTTGGCTTCATCGAAAAGAACGTTGAATACATGGATATAGGTGTGCGCTTTTCGATCAGAAAGGAGTGCATACACAACTGGAACGCCTGATCATAAGAAAAAGATGATCTTTAAAAATTCGATTTATCGAGCACTTGTGCATTGTATACAACTTACACGTATCATGAAGAAAGGCTTGGATGATAAAAACCTGTTCGAACATCGGTGGTGACATACTAAAAGTGCCGTCCATATGCAATCGATCACTATTAAACAACACATTCAACTGAACATCCGATGACCAAATTAACACACGCCCAGCTGATCGTATTTGTAATGGTGGAGTAAAGCCAAATTTAGGATCATCGCTGTCGTGCAATAACAAACGTTTTTGATCATGATAATCACGTGTATATGAATCAGGAATTGCAAAAGAAGATGTTAATGGAAGCTCAGGTGTTGCTTTCCGTCGGTTGTGTACCAAATTGTGACCTGATTGAAGCACCAACGTCGAAATAGAATCAAATTAAGCGATACAGAAAATACTAGCAACTTACCGATCTTATTAACAGCAGGCAGAACAGCCAGAGCTTCACCTGTCAGCAGACCTTTTCGTACTTCATCTTCAGCGATTTCTTGTAATGAACCAAGTTCGTTCTCAGCTCTGTCCCGCATTCGTTCTCTTAGGTTTCGTAATTCTGATTCAGCTGGATTGGGTAAATGACTATGAATGGTTGTTTTCCCAGAATAACGAATAAATTCATCATCGATGGTTGTATGCATAAGTACACCACAGGATCTCTGGGCACAACGCCAAAATTTTATAGTTTTCTTCGAATTGAAATTTTTCATTTGAAAATGATAACCATCGACGACCAACATTAATTTTCTTTTATTTGATTTTGTTTTCGACACAGTGGGTTTAACAGGAACGGAGTCAGGTTTTTCTTCCATGGACGAAGGCTGTTAAGGCAATTATTATATCGAAGACAAATTGTATTAAAGATTATAGAAGTTTATTAGAAAATCACGTAGTTGATGGTGTTAAAAATGATAAAATGGAATATCACAACGATATGTGTTTACATGTGAAAACGCGAGCTATATATATATGGGATCCTCATCTAGGTATACAAAGAGATATGCATAGGATATCAGAAGAGATGATATCATAGACAAAGGAATCTAGGTGAAAGATATCAAAAAGAGATTACATCTGAAGAGATATCAAAAAGAGATTACATCTGAAGAGATATCAAAAAGAGATTACATCTGAAGAGATATCAAAAAGAGATTACATCTGAAGAGATATCATGATATGATATCTGTCAAAA
>JAJEKB010020923.1:0-34232 GCA_022393335.1 Macrotrachela quadricornifera
TTTCTCTATCGATCTGTGTAAAAAGCTATTTAAAATATTGAAAAATAAAAAAGTTATATTAGTTTTCATCAACAGGATGGAATTTTATTACGAATTTACCCCATCTGACTCTATATGAATAAATGCAAAAAAAAAGAATTTTTTTTTCCGTCCTGTCTCTTATAAGAAATAGTCTAGACTCGACTTCCTATTTTGCTTTTCTTTCGTTATTATCGATAAGAAAAAAAAAGTTTTCAGAAAAAGACGTCTCGAAGAAAAGTAAAAAAAAGAAATGACAAATTAGTCTTATTTTTTATTCGTCAATGCTATCCCACCGTGAAAATGACGTGTTACACTTGTTTCATGTTGGAATTTCTCCATACTGCATATATATAATTAACTAGAAAAAAGAAAAATTAAAACGAGTTTTTTCATATTATTTGGTTCTGTTGTTCGAAGCAAGCAAGAACTTCGAGCAGTCTATGTTCAACCTACTTTCGGTAGACAAGATGTGGGTAGAAAACTTCTATCATATCTCGAAGAATTTGCCCGAAGTCATAGTGTACATCAACTGCATTTAGATACTTCATTCAATAATGAGAAGTTTTAGTCTCATCAGAGATATTCGGTAGTAGAGTGAGCTTTTTATCGTATCATTGCTAATAAATTCTTCTCTGATTTATTTGTATTGAGAAAGATAAAAGAAAAAAACAGTTATTAAAAATAATGTGAATGAAATGAGCTCATATAGACAGACCTTTGTCTTTCTAATGTATATCAGTGAGTCATTTAATTATTGGAGAAAGAAGAATAAGTCTATGAGAATATGTTTTATCATTGTAAAATAATGTTATTACTACTATTCTCCGATTCAATCAAGGTTCGGTACTCGATGGTGTGTCTTCCATAGCATTTGAAAAACACAAACATGAAAATTGAAGTTGAAGAATAATAATGTTGGTTATGATTATAATCAATCGTATAAACATGTCCACAATCATAGATTGAGAAACCTCAACTAGAAAATGATGCATAGATAAGCAGAGTTTGAAAAGAAAACTCAGTTGATTGAAATTAGGTGTGTGTTTTTTTTGTCAAACATTTCGAATTTTGATATTGATTGATGTAGCAAAACACATTTTTTATGTTCTATCACACGAATCATCTCGTTGTTCAAGAATTATTTATGATACTTTGAATAAATCAAGATTCGGTAATGATCATATTATTTAGAGTAATGTTTCATCTATATTCATTCGAGAATGAATATGCAAATGAGTAAATGACGCCGTATCAAAATCACTTTTCTATTTCTCAATAAACGTTTGATTGATTTCAAGAGAAATTCCTTGAATACTAAGTTGAAAAGCTCGAATAAATTGCCTAAAAGACTTGTCGATGATGTGTTGCCTAGATATAGTCCTCTGCTTAGTCTCTTCGTCCAAATACGTGCCAGTATTCATATTCTCATCATCATTAAACCATATCTTTCTGAAAAAAAAGAGAGAACGTTCTAATTTCGAGCACTTTTTTCACTTACCGTTCTTATTGGAAACAATGTATTTATTTAGAATGGCATCACTCATCATCATTCTACTGCCTGGAACCTTTTTGTTTCTCAACATTTATCTAATTTCTTTTTCACAATCAGGTAGAGGAGATATTTATCTACTTTTTTGCAGATATAGTAATGATGGAACATGAATGAGCGAAAACCTCATTCTAATTTGGGTCATGCACTCTATATTTATTTTTATGAACATGAATTTAAATTAAGAAATAGAAAGTGAGAAAAATTAAATGAAGAATACATTCTTATTGATACTCAGGTCGAAGATTTCGGTCTCCCGATACGTTTGTAAAACGATCCAGATCCCTTCGAAACAACAGCAAAATTATCTCGTGAAAGTTCACAAATAAACCGAAAAAGATACCGTTTCCCGTATCAACATTTACAAGACTTTCTCAAAGTAATCAATCCTTCACAATGACAAAGACGATTTGGAGAAAGTCTCAATACATTGTAATAAGAATTCTCAATAACACTTTACAATGAGATACAATGTTCAAAAATGTCTTTTTCATAGTCAAAAGCCTTCTGAATGATCCGATCTAATCTATATGAATCATGGATCCAATGGAAGAGAAAAGTTTCATTGAGAGTACACACAACGTCTCATTAAGACGTTACAACGATCTACTCTAATAAGTAGTCATAATACTTCTAATAAAGGCCAGAAGTTCCATTGAAACTCTATCATATCTGATTTAGACGTTTCGATGATCTGCTTTCCTGAGTAATGATCATATCACCGCTTGAATCAAAAAGTCTCATTGAAACTTCTTGATGATCCGCTTTGCTGCGTAGTTGTCATATCTCCAATATGAGGTATAAGTTTCATTGATGTTCCTCAATGATCTAAATCAATAAATATCAAACCTTTGATAAGAAATAAAAGTCTCATTGAGCCTAATCAATCTGAAACTCTAGTAACCAGGTCCAGTATTTTAATGGCTAGATTAATCAAACTATTTTATAAATAGTGTATAATCGAAGATGCAGTTAACCGTGATGCTTAGAAAATCAAACCTTTCATGAAATAGATATCGTACCGAAACATGTATGAAAAACTGTACTCTCAATATCTAAAACCTACTCTCAGATATAGACCAAAATATTCAAAACAGAATGCTCACTAAATAGTCGACCTAAAGCTTCAATGAGACATTTGTATAGAATAATGGATCTTTCGGAGAAATTTTTTTTGTTAATATCAGTTGTACGAGATTGTCTATTATCGCACTCTTGATTTTGACTATTTTGTAAGAGAAAGTCAAATTTGTTTCCAACAGTCATCAACGTTTGAGATCCGAAGGTGACATGAATGCTATTTGTATAGATGAAAGTCTTTGTCAAGTCTCATAATTCGATTCATTAGTTGCACTGAAATATAGCCAGTGTTTTTTATGAGTCTTTCGGTAGATCATTGTACGGCAAATAAAAAACAAAATATAGCTAGAAAGATATCATGTTGGTATAGTAGAGTAATTGTCATCAATTTTTTAATTACATACTCTTATAAAATGGATTGTTTTTAGAACTTTCTGATTAAAAGAAGATCCTAATTGATTCAAGTCGCATTATTTTGATCAATTTATAATATAATTTCAATTTCTACTGCTATTTTTTGGACGTTGATTTTTTGTCAAATTTTTTATAGCAATAAGTCGTGAGAAAGTGCTAAAAAAAGAAATACTATATTTATTAAGACATCGATTTATTAGTCAAAAGATCGTATAGCTCAAAACAGAGATTGAGATCCATTTTGTTAGTTTTGAACTACCAGATATGATTGATATATATATGAGTATCATTTTCGAATAAAGCAATCAGTAGGAACAATGCGGGAAATGGAGACTATGGAATCGGACATATACAGCAAGTTCCGAAAACACGAATTTCAACGGAAAATTCCAGCGATTTTCGGTCTGTATGCTCTGATATGAGCTGGAGTCCAATAAAACAAAAGGATTTTGTGATACTTTAGATAATATGTCCCATAAATATACTGTGAAAAGAGGTACAAGATGATGATCACTTTGTATTTTTTTACGGAATCATTAATATTCCTTGTATAAATGCATTAATCATATGAAACGAAAAAAAGTTCGAATTGGAATCAGAATAAAAAATGTAAACATCGTTTATTCCTTGAAGAACTACTGTAGGAATGACTTTAGTTTCACCTCTTCCGGATTATCGCTCAAAATCCTTCACAAATTTACACAGAGACATTCAAAATCCATTAGCTGTTTTTGATTATCTCACTGTAGATAATGAGTTACAAGAAGCAAGTGAAAATTCTACAAAATCCAAGCGAAAACGATGTGTATTTTGCCATTCTTCGAACGAGAAAAGAAACCTCAAATAGGTGTTACAAATGTTCAAAGTAGAGAAAGATAGGCTAAATGATAATTCTTTTCATTAAATCGTATATGTTAATAACATATTTATATAACAAACAGGGATACAAAAGTAAACTATATCATACTAGCAAAGTGCAAAAAAAAAAGCTTTGGACTACTAGAATTACTAGAAAAATCCTAGAATCTAGTGTGTTAACTTTATCTAATGCTCCAATCACTATTTGATATTTTTCAATTGGTCAATAATTAGCTCACGTATGATGACACAATACCAGGATTCGACATTTCAACATTCAAACTACGTTATCTTAGTTGTATTAATTAACTAAATCTGTTTATTCTTTTTCATTAGTCAAGTATTGTTTTACGTCAAATCAATGAATGAATTATCCAAAAATCAAACTTTTCTGTCTTATAGACTACAGAGAACTTTATTTCAATATTACACACAGTACCAATTATCCTGATAATGTATAGACATTCCTAGGACAAGAATAATTATGATAAAAAGTACAATCGAATTTATAGTTATCATTTATAGTGAAAAGAAAATAGAGAATAAATATCAATTTTCTCTTATATGTTTTTAAAAATAGAAAATCAATGGGATAAAACCAACATAAAAATTTCATTTCAAGCAATTAACGATTTCTTTTTGACAAAAAATATATGAATAAGATAAGATATAATAAAAAAAACGTGATATAATTCAAGTAACTATTACTTTTTTTTCTTTTTATCAACAAACACACATACTTCTTCATACAAAAAAAAAGAAACTAAAACACAATAAAAAAAATTCTCATTTCAGTCTTTACTTGACTTTGTAGGAATATATAACACATATGATGAAGTTACATCTTTTTTTCTAATGTTATTATTTTAGATATTGAATTATAAAAAATTCTTTAGTGAATATGAGTTCAAATTCGAACACAAATATTGATTCAATCACTGATAAATTACAATTATTACATAATAATAAACAAATATCTGCTGATGACATGAGAAATGAACTTATGCCTCTTGAAAGACGAACTAATGAATTTCAAGTAATCGTCGATCAATCAGATCGTTTGAATCAACAAAAAATCAAGGAAAATGTCGAACTTATTCAACGTATACATAAAAATATTCAAGTTAAAGCTGAAAGTGAACGATTTAAATCCAATATAAAAAAATGTGTTGGAGGATCTTTAGTCGTACTTTTTCTTGTTGGTGGTCTAGTTTATGTCTACAAAAGTTGGAAATAAATCAAATAAGTTTTTTTCAAAATCAATTTTAACATTTTATTTTTAATCATGAAAATAAATAAATCTATATATATAAAGAAGAATGTCTGTCTGTCTGTTCGCTATGCATTCAGTCCTTGTAGAAGCTACGACCATCAAACTTCCCATGGTGCCTCCCTAGGCCCACAGGAAGGTAATAGCGGGGTCACCCACCGAGGGTGTGTGGGTGATGGGTGTAGCTGAAATCTCACCCATATAGTATTGTCTTAGCTAACTCTACCAAACTTTACACGGTGGGTTTCTGAGTGCAGCGGTAGCTTTATAGAGTGCTCTTACCATTAACACATTCGACCCGCCCTATTGTAAGAAAATACTGAATGAAAAAACATTTTCTTCTCTTTTTTTCTTGACTAAAAGGATAGATGGGATGCATCATCTAACCTGACACGCTAGTTTCTGAATTGTTTATTACACAGCGTAGTGCTTTTCATTAAAACAATCAAGGCAAACAAATTTGTCTCAATCAGAACAGAAAGTTTTTATTTTTTTTGTTGTTGCATTACTTGCTTCCTTTGACTGTTGTTGTCTTATCTTCTCATAACACCCAGCACAACGCCGTATGACATCGCGAGTAGACGCGTCGATTTCTTGAAGCTTGTGATCGGTATAATAAAGGAAGACAAGGCACTGACTTATCTGACCAGTTATCAACATATTACACGTCTCTCAGGAAATCAGTAAAATGGTACCGAAAGGTAGCATTAGAATTAGTTTTTGGGACGGCACTAGTCAATAGCTACTTGATATACAAGAAAAAGTACACCAAAAGTAAAGTGACCATCTTACAATTTCGTGAAAGTCTTGTCCAATCTTTACGCGTTGATACGCCCATTGAGAAGCTGAAACATGGTCCAAGACAACAATCAGCAACATCTTTAAAACGCAAACTAATGGATCACAAGCTTCAAGAAATAGAAGCATCTACTCGCGATGTCAGACGGCGTTGTGCTGGGTGTTATGAGAAGATAAGACAACAACAGTCAAAGGAAGCAAGTAATACAACAGCAAAAAAAATAAAAACTTTCAGTTCTGATTGAGACAAATTTGTTCGCCTTGATTGTTTTAATGAAAAGCACTACGCTGTGTAATAAACAATTCAGAAACTAGCGTGCCAGGTTAGATGACGCATCCCATCTATCCTTTTAGTCAAGAAAAAAAGAGAAGAAAATGTTTTTTCATTCAGTATTTTCTTACAATAGGGCGGCTCCCACCGATGGGACCCGTCGGGTCGAATGTGTTAATTTTCAGGAAAAAGCGAAACAGTTCCACCATTACCTATCTTAGAGATTAAGTGTGCTGAGGAACGGGAGTCGGAGGGGGGCGGCTGAGCTACCTTTACGCTATTTTTCTGGTTACGCCCCTATGAATGAGGTGTGACGCACTACGAGAAGAGTTCTTTGGCGAATACCTAACGCATAGCAGGAACAATCATGTTAAAGATGGCTGATACATACCGGTAAAAGTCTTGTCAGAGAGGTTTCAGGAGTGACAGGAAAATATCTGTTACAGACGGCTCAGCCGCTGCGTGGAACAGTCCTGTAAAAGACGTGTTATGTAAAGCAGAAAAAGTCGGGTGGAAGATACAAAACTTTAACCATATTCTCTTTGCAGTGGGTACCTTCTCTATTATTGATTTAAATATTAAAATATTGATGAATCACAAATTTCCGTAATACTTAAATATTAGGATCTGGTGACTTATGGAATTTTGTAGAGTGATACATTGTCTATGGAACTCTGTATTGAGAATTTTATTCTATTTCGAAATAATCGAAATATTGTTACTGATTTTTCTCTCATCTATTAGTCTATGAATAAATAGACCTTCAAAAATGATAATTCTATTCACTAAAGAGTATTATAAATAGTCTTTGAATAAAAATAGGTATATAATGTAAAAATACATATTTTTTCTATCTACGTTTATATACGACAACTATCTGTCCTGATCTCCTTAGAAGTCATATAGTCGAATGATATATACTATGATACGAAGTTTTTTTTGAGAAAACTAATTCTGACAAGAATTCATTTTTCATATGATTATTTATTTGAATTTTCTTAATAGAAATAGCGAAGCTTCGTTTATGTTTTCAATATGTATAAACTCGACTCATTTTTAATATAGTTAAACTAAAATATCTGGTGATGTATTACATATCTTCACTCGAAAATTTTCGATGTATATTACATCGAAAAAGAGATTTAACATACATAGTTGGATAACATTCATTAATGGCTAGAATGTCTAACACATATAAACGTTATCTTAGAAAAATTTTTCATCTATGCATTTCGCTTCTATCAAAAATCTAACTCTAAGTTTACCTGTCATGGAGGAGGAGATAAAATTCTAATTAAAACTTATTCGAAAAAATGATGTGAGTTCCATACAAAATATATATATTATTTGAGAGCGTTATTTTCCACTGAAAACCAAATTATGGTTAGTTTTGAACAGATGTTATTTGAGATTCTTTCAAATGATATTATTAATGGAGAATAA
The DNA here is from genome assembly GCA_022393335.1 of Macrotrachela quadricornifera. Classification (NCBI taxonomy): domain Eukaryota; kingdom Metazoa; phylum Rotifera; class Eurotatoria; order Philodinida; family Philodinidae; genus Macrotrachela; species Macrotrachela quadricornifera. The sequence continues at coordinate 7,705 of JAJEKB010020923.1, forward strand.
AATGTAGGAAAAGTTTTTAAATATACAAATATTTATAATTAAAGAAACTCTTTTTGTACATTCAATAAGTTCATACACTCTAGAATCCGTCAGTATGTCCGTCCGTTTATACGATAACTCTTCACAATTACATTCGATTGAGATGAAATATTATGAAGATATTTATCTCTGAAGTATCTTCATTGTGAGAAGAAGTTGAAAATGATTTGTCAATAAATGGATGAATTAGAGAAACAAATTGTCATTATTCACCATATCATACCTCAAGGACGGATACAGAAATTTTTTTCTCACAATTATTTTCAACATATATAAATCGATTCAATTTTTAATGATGATGAAGAATATGATATTAGTTTGGAATGAAATCGAAGTTATTAAAGTAAAATTTGACTAAACAGAATATCAACAATGCATTTAAATCGAAATAAAATCATAAAAAATATCATTCAATTCTTTTTCACCCTCAAGGAAATAATAATAAAATGACACAGAAATTTCTTTGTATATAATACTTTGTCTGTAATTGGCTAAGAGAAGTGAGATGATAATTTCATCGAACTGTTTTGTAACATTGAATGAAGGTGGAAGAATCAGTTAACCAGTCGATATATTTCCTCTATTCTTCACTCTCTTAAACTGTTTTTATTATTCAAGCACATTATTATTTTATTTTAACTTTATTTCAACGAAATAATCGGTTACTGAAAAAATAAGAGTCAAGATTATTAGATTGATTTGGGTTAAACTGAGACACGAGTCAGTCTGAATATTCAATAATCTTATAAGAAAGTTTTTCTAGACAATTTTTATTAGAGAATATCATGTAGATTGTCTAACTTATTTATGATCTTCAAAATATTTCAACAGTTATGAAGTTTAAAACAACCTGATTTTATTTATCCAATAAATTTGCCAACAAATAATATATTTAATCAGATGATAATAGTATGGTTTGTTTATTCATGTAGATGAATGTAGGTGAGAAAAAAACCAAGGGATTTTAATAAGTTAAAAGGAAATATCTTTCAATGATTCATGTAGACAAATGTAAGTAAGAAAAAACCAAACAGTTTTAATGAGACAGAAAAAAATGTGTTTCGTTGGTTGGTGTCGGTTTTTTTTATGTAAATGTCATGCTTGATTGATTTTATATATCTATGTTTGAAAACAACAGAGTTACTTTTATCATCTATAAATACAATCGAAATCAGTTATAAAGACATGAAACAAACTTGCATATTCAACAACTCTATCACATAATCCACAAGTAAGTTTTATTTTGAATATTAATTCGACTGTGGTACTAAGATTCAAATTTGAACCCAAATGTACCAATATATCGTCCTTCCATATCTTCTTTATTCCTTTCTATGCACATCTCTCTTTCCTATTTAAATTTATGTCTATGTAAAGTAGATAATAAACATGATTATCGATGGTACTAGCAAGATACTCTATTCATTGTGTCATTCCATTATCTTACTCCTTATTTCATCATTGCAAAAGAATATCACTAAAAACATAGATTAGAGTAAAATTTCTCTCACTAAACATCCTCAGGAGTCCTTAAACTCATTTTGTTTATTTTGAATTCCTTGGCCATGAATATCCTTTCATTGTGAATCTCTCTCTTTGTTTTCGAATTAGATACATTGATTCTAAAGCAGAATGATGAATGAGTACGGCGCTTATGGTACACGAAACCTGAACGTAAATCAAATGAATCAGGAAATTAGAAGACGCAACGCACCAGCCACAATTAAACGCGTCGATCAGGCCATTCAAAATAGTCCAGCTGATTGCACTGCGCATGTTCACTTTACTGATGGATCGGCATTATATGACAATGGAGAATGGAAACATGGAGGAAGAAGACTGTCAATCCAGGAAAGAGAATGGCTCTTAAATTATGGTTGGACACTACCAAGAGACCATCAGTAGATAACACCAGAACACTCTTCAACATATATCACAAGCAAAACATGTCGAGTGTCTTTATTAATATTCTCCTTTATGTATTGATTTTTTTGATTCATCATTAAACTCGAAAGGAAAAAGGCGATTTATGATTTTGTGATTTAAAATGAATTAAAGTGATTTGTGTCATTTTTTATTAGTTTAAATGATTTGTATGATTGACTTGTTTATAGATATCTCCCTCATAAATGAAGGGACGCGAAATTATTTGAGCCCGGACTAGTTAAAGATAAAAATATTTTTTATAGTGTTAAAATTTAATTAGATTCAAAAGATGTTGTCTATAACTTATATATATATCTCACGAAGATACTGTAAAATCTTATCTGGCACTAAATAAAGTCCTAATGAAACAAAGACAATTTATATAAAATGCAAGAAAAATAATATATCGATATTCATCTTATCGAAAATATCCAAAATGTCATTTTCAGATTAAAGTTTTACATTATAACGATAATAATGAAATTACTGTTTCAACGTGTCTTAACAACACGTGCACCTTTGATCTGTTTGACGTTTAGTTAGAAATGTTGTTGCACTTCGACTTACTAAATCTCAAACACATCGAGTTATTGAACATGAATATGCTGATCAAGTTTTACGAAGACAAATCTCAAGTTTACTTAATTAACACCGGTCACTTTTATCCTTGAATATTTACTCAATTGATAATTTACACTCTTGATGTCATCAACAATGTCAAATACCGGATAATACAACATTACATAAAGCATTTGTTAGAAAAGAACGTGGACACATAAGAAGACAAATCGACCTAACCTTACATTTTCAAAAAAAAGTACATCACCAAATGCAGAAGTTAATGATGAATCTTTTGATAATACATTGAACATGTTTTGAAAAGAATTCCTTGAATTTCAGTATTGATTAATAGCCTACCTTTTTCCCCTATTTTCTAAGCACTATTTTGAAAATTCCTTACTCAAAGCTACTCAATAATTAATATAAAATAGTCTCATTTGAGAGAGTTCGTTAAACCCGATACACTAATATAGGTCGTTGTTTAAAATTTGGATGAATGTAGTGTTTTTTTATGGATACAACGCCGTTATGTGAAGTGTGTCGTATGTAAACTATTATCGGAATTTTAAAAGAAGACCGGTGGGTATAACGCTTATAAAATTTTCGCGAAGACAGCTAGAGATTTGAGGCCTTCGTTGTTCAAAATAAAGCATCACAATACGCGACAGATCACTTCTTACGGATAATGAAGACCTCATACTTGTTACTATCTTTGCTGAAATTCTATAATCGTTATACTCACCGGTCTTCTTTTAAAATTCCGATAGTAGTTCTTCACAAAATGACTAAAAAAGGAAAAAAAAGTATACTAGGCTGGAGAGATTGAAGAGCTCTATCATATGAGGTCATTTGATATTAATGTTTGAGTAGTTTTGGATAAGGAATTTTTGAAAATATTGATTAGAAAATAGGAGAAAAAGGTAGTCTATTAATCAATACAGAAATTCATGGAATTATTTTCAAAACGTGTTCAATTTATTACCAAAAGATTTACCGTTAAATTCTGCATCTGGTAATATACTTTTTTTGAAAATGTAAGGTTGGACCGATTTGCATTTTTATCCACCCTTGTTCTTTCTTTAAATACCTCATTAGAATTGAGTTTCGTTAGAATTTCATAGTATAACATAGATGCACTGACTCACTTTCGATATCCTTGTTCACAGTGATAACTAAAAGTAAAAAGATTACAGATAGAATTTAGGAATATAGACCAGATCGCAAAGTATGGGTGAAAAGACCAGACCAATTTGCACTTGAAACAAACAAGACCTAGTATAACACTTAGCTCCTGGAGCCGTTCAAATCACAACATTAAGTTTTGTCAAAATTTCTGTAGTGAGGACAAACTGAGCGTAATACAAAGAATGATTTCAGCTCTACAGCAGTTGGACTGAGTGAGCTTTTATTTGTTACCGACTAAAACATTATACTGTATAAGCTCAATAGCACAAGATTGACAGACATTGTATACTCATCCATTTGTCTAGAACTAATATGGTGAATATGGATATCCCATCTCATTAAATCATAACTGGTCAATATTCAATACTGTGCTCTGAACGGATACAAGAATTACGTGTCATACTAGTTCTTGTTTGACCAAGTGCAAATTGATCTGGTCTATACTCCTAAATTCTACTTGTAATCTTTTTACTTTTGGTCATCAATTAATAGATTTCAGTGCATTTGATACATGAAAAGTGAAGTGATCGCCGAATTTGAGCAACACATGATCAAAGATCAGAGAAAATAGCACATATCACGATTTTTATAGTAAATTAACATTAGAAAAACTTGGAAACCGATAATAACTTTCATAAAGAGGTCAAACTAGAATGTTTAACAACAATATAAATATACCAATGAAGTGGATTGAATCCCTCAGTCAAATTGAGAGATACTAGTACTATGGAGTGCTTAGATACTAATATGAACATATACTATTGGCACATCTAAAGTATATATTATGGAAATGAAAAGAAGATTTTTCTTTGTATGTGTGAGAAGGGGCCTAGAATTTTGGGAACCCCTGTATTACATTGCAATCGAGTTTCTATTGAACATTTTACCATAAAAGAAAATTTTCGTTTTATTCTCCTTTATATTAAAAGTAAAGCTGAATTAACAGTTCTACCTTTAAGTAGGTCCAGCACAGATTCCTTATCGACAGAAGATCTGTTTGATGAATTCTATTATTTGATAAGTTTTTACGAATTATTTATTTTCATTGAATAATCAAAAAACGATGACAATCCATCTAAATATAAATCAATTTAAAAATACGAGAGAAAAAGAAAGATCATTTCCAGATGAACTAGGTTATTTGTCTATTATCTATATAGAAAAGAAAAAACCAACATATGGAATAGATGGAGGGTAAGTTAGTATTACCATTTTATTTTGTGTATTATTATTGATAAGAAGTTTTCCTTGAGATCCAATACGATTGAATCCAATGCGCAGTTCAATAAGTGTCTACATTTTGATAATACATCGAATATATGAAAGATGATGTAGAATAAAATTACGGTGTTATTTTGTAACAAAACTGTCAGATGTTGTACGCCATCATCTCCAATTTGATTATGAGAAATATTGATTTGTTCAAGTGTCTAGACGTTAACAAAACAAAAACGTGTATCTATTATTTGGATATGAATGGATATTACATTGTTAATTCTCAATGCATTTGCAAGATACTGTGTTCCTTCTGCTCCGATTTGATTTCTGCTAAGATTCACTGTAATTAGTGTCTGATTATCGAAGAGAAAATTGATAAGAATGAGAAATAAAAATAGAGTAACACTTACTGTGTTTTTCTCCAATACATTAGCAATGTGTTTGGCTCCTGAAGGCCCTATTTCATTGGTGCTAATATTTAACTTGAAAAGTGTCTATACACAAAAAACAAACAAAGATAATGAGAGAAATAAAATAAAGTAAGAATGACAGTATTAGTCAGTAGAGCATTAGCAATAAATTTTGTTCCATCATGTCCGATCTTGGTGTTTGTCAGATCAATTTCTACTAATGTCTATATATTAAATATAACAATTGAATATATAAAAAACAAAGAAAAATACTTTATTAGTTTGCAATACATTCGAAAGATATTGAACTCCTTCGGCTCCGATTCGATTGCTCCTCAATCTTAATACAGTTAATGTCTAATTACAAAAAATAAAATGAAAGAAAGAAATACAATAGAAAAATCATCAAAATTACTGTATTAATTTGTAGATACAAAGCAAGACTCTTTGCACCATCTGCTTTGATCTGATTGCGAGAAAGAATCAATTTCTTTAATACCTATGAGTGTTAAACACGTTGTATACTTGATAATGCATACGAAACTGTTACTCACCATATTGTTTTCTAATGCAGAAACAAGATGTTTTACACCATCATCACCAATTGGATTTTTTTCTATACATAAACTGGTCAATGTCTATGTATAGAAAATCACATTGATAAAAAAACAAAGTAATTAGAAGTAGAATTAACAGTATGATTTCTTAAAATATCAGCTAAATAATGTGTTACAGTTGATGTTATTTGATTGTTTATTAAATTTAGTCTGCCAAGCATCTGTATGCAAATGAGAAAATATATAATAAGGTAAGAAACAATTGTTTAACATTACTTGCAGATTTAGTAAAACATAACTGAGATGTTTGACTCGTATCATATTTATTGTCTTGTCTTTTATTTCTAATGTAATATGTGTCTATGCATAGATTGGAAGATACCACGAGAGAACAATTTAGTATAGTAGATATTTACCTGATCATTCCATTTACAGATTATATTGATATTATTGTAGTCGAAACCAAATGTTTCTAGAGTCTGCGCGTGTCAAAATAGATGATGAATATGAGCGACATTCAATGATTTCGATACTAACCGTATTGTTTTCCAATCCGTTAAGAAGATGTTTCAATTGATCTGAACCGATTTTATTGGTATATATATGGAGTACTTTTAATGTCTGTTTGGGAAGAAAATGATGTGTACGAATTCAAATAAAATATACTGAGAGAAAGTCATCGTATTTGTCCGCAAAGCATCAGCAATATATTGTGGTCCAACACAACTAATTGGCTTGTTTTCAAGAAACATTTAATTAACAGTCTATATTTATGGCTACCCTCTTACAAAAGTCGATTTTTTAAAAAATAAATCTATATTGAGTTTTGTTTTTCATAGAAAGATGCGCTAGAATCTTCACCTTTAGAATATATCTATGGATTTTCATAAACTTAACGAAATAATTGTGCACCACACTATCATGAGTTTTAACAAACTTAGTTTTATCATTTGTACAAACGTGGAATGCATCACTTTTACACCAATCTTTATGCGTTTCTGAATGCTTTAATTATGGATTTTATATTTTTAATCTATCATCGGTAGTAAACATCTATAATTAAGGTATAGTGTGTGGGGATGCACTCATTAATATAACATGAATAAAGCTGTTTATAGTTCTCCTATAGGATTTTATTTGTTTTTCTTAATATTTTTTCAAAATTTCTCAAACAAGCAATGTGAATCATTGATTTCCAGATAATATAGTGGCGTAAGAATATATTTCTCACTTGATTTAGAAGGGAGAAAACTTATATTTGCAGAAGATAGATGCTGTTAGACTACTCCATTTGAAAAAGTTTAGCTAAATATATTAAAAATTTTCCATTTAATTATGATTTTTTCTTAATTTCAACAAAAAAATCGTTGAAAAAAAGTTATTTGTCGTTTTTTTTCGAAACATGGATTTTCAATGATAAAATTGAAATAGGTGTCACATAGTTAAAGATATTCCTAATATTTATTTTTTGTTTCAAAGGTCTAGATAAAACAAAATTTTTATCCGAATAGATTTTATATAATTGAATCTTAGCCTGATAAAAATGAAATTTACTATTGCAGGATCATCCTTTTTATGCTTATTTTGCATGTCATGTGCACTAAAACTTTCATAAAGAAACGAATGAAAATGAATTTTCAAATTCTGTTCGAACAACAGTTGAGCACAGAGATTAGCATTAATTGAAAGCCAACTCGAGGTTAGAAAATCGATTCGAAATTTGGCTTAGTATGACATTTCGGGCGGAAATTTTTACCAGAAGCGTTTTTCATTATGGGTACTCATCCATGAAAATTTCCGTTCGGACGGACTTTTTTAAGTAGGAAATTCATTATGAGGAGAGGGGGGACACTTAACGAGCAAGTGGAAAAAAAGTAATGAAAATATGATGGTCTGTACCTTATTATTACGCAGAGCATCAGCGATATGTTGTGCACTAGCCGGTCCGATCTTTTCACTCCTGAGAGTTAGTTCAGTTGATGTCTACATAGGTCAATGAAAGGATTTACAAAAGAGATGATTAATGAAGAAATCCGTTACGCTATTTTTGCCTATCCTTGCAGCTAATATAAGAGCCTCACAATAATCATCTACACCTTCTGACAGTTCCGGTTGAGAGAATATCTATGTGTAGAAATAAAAAACGATTTTTAAAATAGAAGAACTTGTCATAGGTAGTACAGTGCTGTTATATAAAATGGAAACCATATTTTCTTCATAACTGCGATGATAACCAAGAAATAGGTTGATGAGCGATTGTGTCTAAAGAAAAATTAAATGAAAAACAAGGTCAAGTGACTATTAGTCACTTGATTAGTTTTCAATGCTTCAACGAGATAATGAACACCAACAGCTCCAATTTCATTAGAACAAAGATTCAATGTCTCAAGTGTCTGTAAACAAAATCGAAAAATGACACAAAATGACATGATGATAATTGTCGTTACCGTATTCTCTCGTAAGGTATCAGCAAGATAATGAGCTTCAGTAGCTCCAATTTTATTGGAACAAAGATTCAATGTCTTAAGTGTCTGTAAACAAACTCGAAAAGTTATACAAAATGACATGAGGTTGATTGTCGTCACCGTATTCTTTCGTAAGGCATCAGCAAGATATTTCACTCCTTCTTCTCCAATACAGTTATGTTGTAACTCAAGTTTTTCCAGTTTCTAAATTTATATTAGACAATTTAGAAATTTGAAATAACTAGAGAATATCAATAACTGTGTTATTTTGTAATACATCAGCAATAATCTTAGCTCCTGCATCCCCAATGTTAGCATTGAACAAATTGATTTCGATTTGTGACTAAAAACAAAAAAAACACTATATAAAACTTGGAAAAATAATACAAAATCGACAATCACATGATCATTTTTCATTTGAATACACGCTCCAACAGCTCTACCGTAACTACTGTTCTTTGTTGTTAACGACAGTTTAATCAGAGTCTGCGTAGAAGAAAAAATGAATAATGAAAAATAAAGAAAAACTAAAAGATACTGTGTTTTCTTGTAAATGATCAAGTAAATCCTCTGCTCCGACAATGGTTATATTATTACACTCAAGATTGAGCATCCTGACAGCCTATGTACAGAGAAGGTAATGAATATATGATACAATAGATAAAGAAGAAGGATTACAGTGTTATATTTCAATGCCAAAGCAAGATATTGTGCGCCATCGTCTTCAATATAATTTCCAACAAGGTTGATTTTTTCGAGTGTCTAGGCATTGAAAAGAAGTTATTTCCGAGAAAGCTAAGTGGGAGTAGTAAATACGATTACATTGTTAGTTTGTAATGCTTCACCGAGAGATTTTGCTCCATCATTTGAAATGTCGTTATGACTGAGATCTATTTCTTTGAGTGTCTGAGCACAAACTATTAAATCGATATAATACATTCGAAGAACAAAAGCAAAATCACCAGATTATTTCTCAGCGCTTCGCAAAGAGAATGCATTCCTTTGTTTCCTATTTTGTTTGATGCTATGGACAGTATGGTTACACTCTATGTACAGTTATAAAAAATGAATAAAAGTTAAAAAATAAGCAAGACATGAAAATTACTTTGTTTGTTTTTAAGATATAAACCACATAAATGGCTCCTTTCTCGTCTATATCATTGTACCGTAGATTCAATATGGTAAGTGTCTGTAAACAAACTGGAAAAGTTACACAAAATGACATGAGGATGATTTTCGTCACCGTATTTTTTTGTAAGGCATGAGCAAGATATTTCACTCCGTCTATTCGAATATAATTATATTCTAAGTTAAGTTTTTCTAGTGTCTAAATTTAGAATAGACAATTTAAATATTTGAAACAACAAGAGAATATCAATAACTGTGTTGTTTTCTAAAGCATCAGCAAGAATCTTAGCTCCAGTATCGCCAATATGAGCATGGGACAAAGCGATTTCGGTTAGTGACTAAGAACAAAATAAACAGTGTATAAAACTTGAAAAAATAATATGAAATCGACAAATACATGATCATTTTTCATTTGAATACACGCTCCAACAGCTCTACCATAACCAGTATTGTTTGTCGTCAACAACAATTTAATCAGAGTCTGAATAGAAGAAAATATGAATAATGAAAAATAAAGATAAACTAAAATATACTGTATTTTCTTGTAAATGATCAAGAAAATCCTGTGCTCCCACATTGGTTATATTATTGTACTCAAGATTGAGCATTGTGACAGTCTATGTATAGACGAAGGTAATGGGTATATGATACAGTAGATAAAGAAGAAGGATTACAGTGTTATATCGCAATGCCAAAGCAAGATATCGTGCGCCATCGTCTTTAATAGAATTTCCAACAAGATTGATTTTTTCGAGTGTCTAGAAATCGAAAAGAAGTTATTTCTGAGAAAGCGAAGTGGGAGTGGTAAATGCGATTACATTGTTAATTTGTAAAGCATTAGCAATAATCTTAGCTCCAGCATCGTCAATGTAAGCATTAGACAAATTGATTTCGGTTAGTGACTAAAGACAAAATAGAGAATGTATAAAACTTGAAAAAATAATACAAAATCGACAAATACATGATCATTTTTTATTCGGATACACGCTCCAACAGCTCTACCGTAACCAGTGTTTGTTGTCGTTAACCACAGTTCAATTAGAGTCTGCGTAGAAGAAGATATGAATAATGCAAAATTAAAGATAAACTACGATATACCGTATTTTCTTGTAAATGATCAAGTAAATACTTTGCTCCACCAATGGTAATATTATTAGACTCAAGGTTGAGCATTGTGACAGTCTGTGTATAGATAAGGTAATGAATATATGATACAGAGTAGATAAGAAGAAGGATTACAGTGTTATATTTCAATGTCAAAGCAAGATATCGTGCACCATCATCTTCAATAGAGTTTTTAGCAAGATTGATTTTTTTGAGTGTCTAGAAGATTGAAAAAAAAACAATTTATTTTCGATTAAACAAAGTGAAACATATAAATGTGAGGACAACGTTATTTTGTAATGCTTTAGCGAGAGATCTTGCTCCATAATTTAAAATGATGTTTTCACTGAGATCGATTTCTTTGAGTGTCTGAGTACGAAGTGTAAAATCTATATATTACATTCGAAGAATAAAAACAAAATCACCATGTTCTTTTCCAGCGCTTTGCAAAGCGGATGCATTCCATTATGTCCTATTCTATTTGATGCTATGAAAAGTGCAGTTATTGTCTATGTAGAAAAAATAAAACTGAATAGAATATGAAAAAAAATAAGAAAACTTTATTAGTTTCTAAAAGCTTAGCAATATGTGTGGCGCCTTCATTTCCGATATGATTGTTATTTAGATTTAATGTTGTTAGTGTCTGTTGATATTGAAAGTAGCGTATGTTAAAAATAAACATGAAGAGAAAATGATATATACCATGTTATTTTCCAATGCATGAGTAATATATTGTGCACCGCGAGATCCGTAATCATTGTTGTTTGCATTGAGCGTGATAAATGTCTACATTTAGGAAGAGAAACTTTATAGAAGTGATATGAGAAAAAGATAATACATCCTTTTTCACGATGTTCAACATTGAGGAATAGGATGACTACTCGAGCAAAACAAATAGATAATTACTTGATTATTTGATAATGCATGGGAGAAATATTGTAAATCTATAAGGTTGATTCGATATGAAAGATCCAATGTCTATATAAATTGAACAAAATTGAGATGATATAGATAAATAGATCTTTATGCAAAGAGCAACAGTTGTTATAGATTCAAAATGCTTCAGATGCACTTTTTCAGAAGATTCTCTGCGAGAATTTAAAGCTTATTTCGTTATTGCTGAAATTTCTCTCCTGTAAATTGGATCAAATTCTGATGCATGATTTTTTTTCTCTAAAAATGAACATTTTACAGGCTCAGAAGAACCGAAATAGTAGAACCACAATCATAAAATTCATTTTTTATGATAGTGATTTACTCACTGAGTTCGAAAAAAGTCTTTGTATTGGAATTTCTTTTCAAATTAAATGAAAAAAGTGGCTCAAAGCTTATTATAAGAAATTAAAATCTCACTGTCAATACTTTTGGATTGATCATATGTCTCAAGAAATATTTTTTATATCGTTCGATTTATGCTACTAGATTGATTCGTTTTCATTTCTCTGAAAAAGTTGGATATTTCGATAGATAATATTCTTCTTCTTCTTGATATTTATTTCTGAAAACACATTTTAAACTATATGTGACGAAAATAATCTGATCATCATGATTAAATATTACTCTGAGTATAGTTACTTTAAAATAAGATTAGAATATAATGTTCTAAGGAAATGCATTAGTTATGATATTACTGTGAATCATACTGGAGAATAAGAAATGACTTACATGATCTTTAATGGTATCAATAAGTTGTGTTCTTGGTTGCTTAGTTATATAATAGGTATTGTCTTTCGATGAAATTCCACATATTAGGGCTTGATAATTATGAACGTTAATAGTGTTTGGTATCGTATAGAGTGATATCTGATTTAATGAACGGAAATTTGTGGCATATTCACAAACAGTAAACCAACGTTTTTCATTAATCCAAAATGGTTCTCGAAATGGAGCTATAAGTGACTCAAGACTAATTGCATCATCTGCTGAAACCTCATAGGAAATAAAGAATTCAAATCTATTGAGAAAATTTAGTTCAGTTCGGATAAATATTTCCCAATTACAAATGTCAACAAGAGAGGTGAACATTTTCTGAAAAGATAATTTCAAATGACAAAGTTTTGGTGTCTTTGGAATTAATAATTTAAGATGTTCTATTGATAATGAACAATTAGTAATGATTAGACACGTTAATTGTGGGATAAATGAAAAATTCGATGATAGTGCACCTATGTTATCAGTGTCCATTTTACATTCTTCTAATTGAAGTTTTTTTAGATAGGGTAATTGATTAAGAATAGTTGAGTATTGACTATAGAGACAACTTTTTATTGTCAAATACTTTAATTTCCATTGAATAGGCCACGACATCTCGTTGGCCTGAAAATCTAATTTATTCCAGCACAATTCTTGAAGATTTGATTTGATAAATATTGATGAAACAAGTGAAAATGATGCACTTCGTCGATAGTAAATTGGCTTGATTGTGAGTGAAAACAGTTGTCTATAATTGGAATTTTCTAATAGTGACTGTAAATCTGCATCGTCCATGCCGTCAAGAGCCAAATATTGAAGTCGTGTAAATCGACGAATAATAGAAATCAAAATCCGGCTTTTATTGTTCGAGAAAGAGTCAGAGTGATATTCCGAGATAACCAATGAAGTTACACAATGATATGGAATATCACAAGAAATCTTCTCTAGTTTTTTCATAGATATGATACAATTCAACTTAAGTTGCAATCGATTATACTGATATGCAATAGCACGAAGCTTTTTGCAAACACAACCAATATTACATAGAATTGTTCGAACATCACAATAATCAAATATACGATGGAATAGTTCGGGAGGGAGATTGAGAAAATATGCCTCAGCCATCAAAGTATATTAATTCGTTTATCAAAAGCAACAGTTGATACTTTCCAATTTTACTTTGTAATAATCTATATAAATAGATTAAAATTCATATGAACAAATACATCGATTTTTCTATACACATTTTTTTCTCTGTCAACTGGAATTAACAACACAAATTGAAGATTTTCTGTAAACAAGTGATGTCACCGAAAAGCTCTGACGAGGAAATCGGCAGGATGGACATAGGAGTGCTACTTTCAACTTTAAAAAAACTGTAACTTTAAGAATCTTAAGGTTAAAGTAGTTATTCCATAAATAAGACAAAGAACATAACAAGATCTTTAATCCTGATTTATCTACTTGGGAAGCGATTCTTGGGATCCTCAATGGCTAAGCCTACAAACAGTACAGGGAACCTCATATTCCTATCCTAAGAGGGCTACATGGCTCTCATTTAGCTATCCTACAAGGATACTATGATCCTCATATATCTGTTTTTGGAGGAGCACTAGAGTCTTCGTATACCTGTCTTATAGAGGTGCATCGACCACAGAATGTGTATTCTAGAAGGAACTATTGAGGTTCTATATACGGGTGACTTCAATAGCTATATGAGCCGCTAACGTTAGGACAAAACTCAATTTTATCTCGACTAAATGAAAGAGTGATCCTGACAAGCTGATTAGCTAAGAACTTCATCTTGACCAATCAGAATCAAAGAAGGATTTTCTTCACAGTTTTTCGAACAAAGCATGGTATTCTTCGGTCGCCTATAGAATTTTCAAGGTCGCTCTTTCATTTGACCGAGGCAAAATCCGCTCTTCTCCTAACGTTAATAGCTTAAATGGCTCTTTAAGTCACCTATAGGTAGGACTTCAATGGTTCCTTCTAAGATACACATATGATGGCCGATGTACCTCCATCAGACAGGAATATGAGGATCCTAGTACTCCTTCTTGGATAGCCATTTGAGGACTCACGGATTCCTCCTAAAATAGCCGAATGAAGACTAAAGACTTGGGCACGGTACTTTGTTATTCTTTGTATAAGAATTTTAACTTTAAGATTCTTAAAGTAAAAGTCCTAGTCCTAGATAGACGTCGCTATTTTTGAGCCACGGAGAGGATCATAATGCACTCTGTTGAGCCACTTACGGGATTAATCTTTTCCCTAATCTAGTAGTGTAATCAGGATCCTGTTGGTGCTCAAATACCGAGAGGGTCCTGATTACACCACGAACATTTAAATTTGTACAATAATATATAAATCGCATTCATTAATACTCACACCCTCAAAACTCTCTGTTCTACGTTCTGACACAAATAAGTACCATTCCCAGATAATTTTGTCTAAAAAATTTTTCTTTGAAAACATGATAGACCGATTCCGTATACCTTTTAAACAATGACTAACATCCAAAAGGTTTTTACCAATAAGTAAATAGCATCAAACTTGTCTTTACTAGTAGTCACAAAAATATTCGATCAACTTATTCATGTTTAATTGAATTAGTTATGTACGCCTACTTGTCTTAAAAGCGCTTTAAAACAGTTTAAAACTTTAAAAGTAAAAACTAACCTTATGATAAAGAGGAGGGACAGAAATATTCGTTACAGTTTAAAAATATTATCTTTGCAGGTAGATAACATTCGGAGGCTTACACTGACACCCGCAAATAAATGTAACTTATTTGTTGACAAACAATTTCAAACTGTTTTATATGAATATTATTTTAAAAGCATCTACAAAAGTAAGCAAGTGACGCTCATCACTGCGACTGCCTTGATCTTCGACTGAATACAATCTAATAATCATCTATGTTTGTTTGCTGGTTCCATTTTGAGACCTATCGCTGAACTTCAATAGTTATACAAAACACCGATATAATATTATCAATGACGATCATTTTATAGAAAGATTGAATCTTTCAATATTCTCGCGAGATTATCTCAAGTGAATCGTACCGAACACCTCGCCGTTGGTCATCGGAGATCCTACGAGTCGCCGCTCCCGACTGTCCGGTTTTGTGTAAGACTGGAAGTTTCTGTGGTTGAATTCTTCGAAAATCTCTTTCAGTTGTGAAAATTCTTATAAATTCATGATAAACTCGTCTTAGATCATAAAAGATTAATCAAATCTTCAGAAATTTCTTAATCAGAAGAGACTTGAAGTGTCGAAGTCTATTGTCTTTCCGCCGACAAAATCGATGAAGTAAATTTAACACAATCATCAGTTTTGTTTCTCAACATTGCCTTTTGAATGATAAAGCTCTATATCAATAACTTTTTCATTTGAGGGTACGGGTGAGGTTGAGATCAGTTGCCAATATCTAGGTTTTACTGCCCCTACATGAAAAATAAAATAGGTTTCATACGAAACTAAAAAAAAGAATTTCGCATTTTGCAATCAATTTGAAACCCTCTTTGGTTTCATAAGTAAATGGTTTCGTACATGACTATTTTTTCATTAGCTTAAAAAAGATTTCGTACAAACCTGCTGTTGATAACTTAAGTGTTGACGTGGTGGTTGGTCTGGTTGACAATTCAATAGATGAGGTGGTTTAGATTGGCTGTTGTAGCTTTGTTTTTGTTTGTTAATGATATGCTTAACAACTCGGCTTTCTTCATAAAAATCTCAGTCAGAGATTGTTAAGACATCTTAATTTTTATCCACAATATCGATTGACTTTTCGATTTTATTATCTTCCGTTACAGCACCTGGAATAATCGAGTTGTTGTTTCTTCGATAATTTTTTCCATTTTGCTGCTTGGGACGTTGATAATTTCATCGAAAAAGTCCTTCTCCATGTGTTTTCGATGATGTTGAAGGGTGCTTGGTATTGTAGAAAATTCATTGATGTAGTATATTGCTGGTGCTGATGTAATGGGCTTATATGCTGTTGAGTATTGGTTAATCATGTTTCGCATTTTCTCCTTTTGTTTCTTATAATATGAACAGTTTGATGAAGTAGCTGAATGATTATCTTTACAGTCACAGCATTTGGACACAACTTTATCATCTTTGCATTGCTTCATTCGATGATTTTCACCACAACGAGCACACGCTTGATTATTGACCTTGCAATACTTGGCTACGTGATTGTACTTCAAGCAGATGTAACATTGCACTGGTTTAGTATTTTGTGTTGCTGCTTCTACTGTGAAGTGCATTGAATCGATTTTAAGGCCAGTATGGACGAATGTGTTACAATTAATAGTATCACTAAATGTGATTTCGATGATTCGAATAAATGTCTTGCCATCTTTGCTAGTTAATCGGGTAACGTCTGTTACATCCTGGCCAACATTTTTGACAGGTTCTGTTATTCGATGAATTGGAATCTCAAGGTCACCTCTCTTGACGGAACCGAGCTGTTTGGTATCCTTGATTTTTTGAATTGATCGAGGAATATAGATCTTCGCTGTTGATTGACCATTTATAGCCAGAATTGCTGCAAATTCGGTTAGAAATCGGTTGAATGATCGGACACCAACTGCATATATTGTGAAGATACCAGTACGAATCAGTTGGATGTCCGAGATTTTTGTATCGGTAAGCTCTTGTTTGATCAAGTTACTTAACTGCAGCCAATGGACCTCTGCCAACTTGATCGACACGACTGGTGTTTGATGGACGATGTGGGGAATTGTTGAGGCTTTCGTTTCGCTTCTTTCATCCAACACCAATCCCTGGTTTTGGAGGCATTTCCAGCAATACGAAGCAGAAAAACTTCTCTTTAGAAGACCAACAAGAAAAAAGGTTTTTCCAAAAGATAGAAGTAAAAAAAGAAAAAATTCGAAAAAAGTACAATACATTTTAAAAAAAATAAGAAATTGATCCTGCGAAAGAAACTAGAATTATTCCGACGAAAAATACAACTGATCGCTAGCTAGTCGAAATAACGAATGTTTACTGTAGTTAATTCATGTATTTACACTCTTCTCCAGTTTATAGTCTACAATAGATTGTTTTAGGTAATATCCTGCAACCGTACTATTATGGAATCTAGTAATAGTTTATTTTCATTTTCAGTAAAAAATACATGATATATGTCAATATTTCCACCGTACAGAAAAGTATAAAGAACAAACATTTTCCTAGTTTAAGTCTATCAATATTTGCAACGAGAAGAAAAACTATTCACTATGTTTAACTGTTAAAATCGTAAAACGACGTTATAATATAATCAATAAATCAAAGTTTCACATCAGAAGTAGTAATTTACATACATAAAAAATCTTTTAACTATCCCTTCAAATTTTATCTTTGAGAAACATGGTAAAACTCAAGTTGATGGCGGTCAAATATGCTAGTTGTTTTCGAGCAATACGCGCAGAGATAGAAAATGCGGCTTCGAACGAGATAGTCGTCTCAAGTGTACATAAATATTTTCTCGCAAGTTGTGTTGACTGATGAAATCCATAACTTTCTTATTATAGATTTTTGTGAAATATGATCTAAAAGAGAGTATTCAAGCGCATAGGGGTAGAAATTTACTCCCAGCCGCTTCTCTTCTCCACTCCAGATCGTAAACCCCATCTCAACTAATTAAGTAGTTACTTTTTAATTAATTACCCATTACAGATCATGGCTGATATTTTCATTAACTAGTTGGTATGTAATTAATTAACTGCATATCACAGCCCATGACCGACATACTGAATCCCTGTTGTCCGCTGTACAAGACGTTCTTGCTACAGTCTACGAAAAAAATTCTGGGACACTCAAGAATAGCTCCCCAAAATCTTATATTGTTATTCAACTTAAGGAACTCCATCAGATAAGATAACATATTTAAAATTGACAAACGTAATAAACCGCATTGTAGAGAATTTCAAGGCGCATCGAATGGTATATAATAAGTCTATTTTTTAAAAAATCTAGATGGAATGATAATTAATTTACTGATGGAGAGAATTTTGGAAAATCATTCTTGAGTAATTCAGATTTTTTTGCCCCACCGGTATTTTTTTCCTTTTAGAATATTGTTTTTTGGAAATTGTGGACAACAATCCACAAATGCTAGACGAGATTCTATAGAATTTTGGGTCCGATTTTTTGTAATTTTCCTGAGTTTCGACTAAGAGAACTATATCACTGAAGACTGACCGTAACGGTAATATGAGCACAGCCTTTGAACAGCTCAATGAACCTTCAGCAAATTTTTAGTCCAGATGGGTACATACAAGGGCTACATAACGATTGGTTTTCCAGCTCAAAGCGATATTTTGTTCTTGAGTTATAGGGTTCACCATAGTATGAGCTGCTGCTCATCATAACTTCTCTCCAACTCAATCTATAAAGGTCGGGTTGATGTCGCTAATCTAGATATCTCATGTAATATATGTACACAAATATTTAGCATCACAACTCTTATATCGATTAAAATATGGGGCGCATAGTTTTGACCAACGGCTATGTCCCAAAACTCTTTCTGCTGGACAATTTTTATTCTGTGTTTTTTTGCGTTAAAAGCAAAAGTTTTGTGTTTGCATGTTATTATATGAACACATTCAACACGATGAGTCCCATATGTGGGATCCACTATATTTTAGAAAGAAAATGAGTAGAAAACTGAAGTGGGCGATAGATAGATTTCATCTTTGTCTACCAGAAATCGTTCCAATCACTCCTAAACGTCATCTTTCATCAAAAGAAACGCTAGACAACCATCGTTCGTATGAGAAACTTCATACTGAAAAATCACAAACAGTGCTCTTCTCACCCATTCTTCTCCTAACAGTTCTCTTCAATGTACTGTTCATCTACTTTCAAAACTACTCTATCCAGTGCAGTTTTTCTTGACCTTCAAGAATCATTAGGTGTTTGATGGGTAAGGAGGCAGATGTACCAATGCATACCCATGAAAACTCAAAAACCACAGAGCTTTTCAGTCCTTTACGTGTAGTCTGTTGACCAAGCAGTGTCAATGATTTACCGAGAAGAACGTCATAAACTACGTTTTTCTCCACATTTTAACCTGCCATATGCCTAGCGATTCTTGTAGGCCGAGAAAAACTGCACTGGATAGAGGAATTTTGAAAGTGGTTGAACAGTGCATATGAAAAGCCCTGTCGGAAGGAGAATGAATGAGAAGAGTGCTTTTTCTGTTTTTTCAATAGTTTTCGGGGGTTCCAGGCATTGTACTGCGTGACTGACTTTTTTGATCACGATCACGACTCCTCATAGCGATCGAGATTCACTGATGATCACAGGACAATCATCACTGTGATCGTGAAATAAGTGATGACGCAGTACAGTAGTTCCAGGTTATAAGATATACAAATAGTCTCTCATACGGACAACGGTTGTCTAACGTTTCTTTTGATGGAAGATGACGTTTTTGAGTGATTGGAACGATTTCTGATAGGCAAAGATGAATTCTCGTTGTGGGGTATTTTAAACTCCTAACGACCACGCCCTTTTCGAAGAAAACTGAATCGCGTTGAATGTGTTAAAGGATTTACCAATGCTGAAATATATGCAAAATATTCCATGTTGCAATCATGTTGGTTCACTCGGCATTAGAAATCACATACTATCAAGCAAGATAGCACATCATCGATACTCAGGAGATTCATGGGTAATCGGATCCTGTCAGGTCTATAGAATTTCTATCGAATCCAACATGATTTTTGTCGAATTCCGATGAAACAACTGCACTAAAATTTATTGTAAAAATTCAATAATTCAATAATAATAAGCTAAGTCCACATATTAAATAAATCTAATTAAAAATACAAATGATTAGTTCAAGAACTTTCTTCCTTAATTGTTTGTTTTGTTGTACAAGAGAGCACAGTAATTTCTACATTTCAAAAGTTTGAGTCTGTGGAAAAAATAAACTTTAATAAACTTGTATGAAGATGATTGTTTAATATTAGGATATTTCGATCTTATAATCTTTTAAAGGTAAGGAAAACGTGACAATTTTTGACTAAATCTTGTTTTTAAAATTAGCGTTTTCGCATAAATCTGAACATAATTGAATGATGAATAATCTCACTTTTGTTAATATTTAAAAGTTCATAACTATTTTATAAGTGTTATACAATGAAATGCTATAGGTGTTTTATTTATTTTCTATTTACTACTAATGTCATAATATTTATATACTTTTACTAAATAATTAATCTCATACTTTTTCGTTTTTTAATTTTTATTCATAAAACTGGAATAATAACGTATGATTATTATGAACATAAGATTTATACTCAAAATCATAGAAAAAAACTTCGAAATTATTCTATTATTACTTCGATTTACTTCTTAACTTTATAATTTTGATATTATTTCATATTTAGATATAGCAAATGAATATATGTCGTGTTCAGAGATGTCCATCGCGGTTGAGAATCTGCCGCTGCCGCGACGGTATTATAAAAATCTCTACCGCGCCGGTTTCTGAAAAAATCTGCCGCTGCCGTTGCCGCCACCGCCATCACGGCAGCGCCGCGATGGACATCTCTGGTCGTGTTTCATTAAATGAAAAATATCCTACTATGATAGTAATTATAATATTTTGACTGTTATATAATTTATAGGAGTATTAGAAACGGATAGGAATAAAATACATTTGAATTGTTATTTTATACGAAGATATTATTAGTTGATAAATGTTCAAGTTTTCCACTAACTATGGTTTAGCGTATAGATTCATATAAAAGATATTTGATTGTTTTATTAAAGATTTCTTGAGAGGAAAATGTCTTGATGCTAGATCTTATCAATTTTAATCTCTATCAGTTAATAAAATATTTAATAAACAATCGTTTTCCCATGTAGCATTGTCAATATACGTATATCTTGTTCTGTTGTATTTATCTTCTTATTCTTTTTTCATAAACGATTTACAATTATGAATAATATCATTGATATATGTTCTTTAAAATCTAGTCAATATTATATTTCATCAATAGAAAGCTCAAAGAGTTTGAGAATGAATCAACAAAAGTAAGTCTAATGTTATGATCTTCTGAAGAACATGATAACAGGTTTATCACGAATAAGTTTACTTGTAAAGAACTAAAATTCTTTTTGTTGTTTTATAGATTGATTGTGTCATATTAATAGTGAGTAGTGCTACAGGGGAATTCGAAATTGGATTTTCAAAGAATGGACAGACTCATAAACATATTCAACTTGTATGTGCATTGAATGTTCAACAAATGATTGTACTCATTAATAAAATGGATATAACAGAACCTCCATTTTCAGAATAATGCTCAGTTGATCACATAAAATCTGTCAAGACTATGCACCAATGCTCGTCTGTCCTACTGCTCGTGTGACATGTGAGTTTACTGAATTAATTTTAAAAAAATTGATCGTCGATCAGACAAAACAATTGAAAAAACACCGAAATATCTAAAGTCTAAAGAAGCTGCTACCCAGGTCGAACGAGTTGGATCGTAAACGGTAGTATACGGATAAAAAACGGTATCTATACGGATATCCGACTTTTTTCGTATACTGATAGCAGTTAACGGTATAGATACGGATATTTTTCGCAACGTTTACGGACCGTAATACGGAGTACCGAATTCTGTTCGATAACGGTACTCAGATTGCGTCCCGTTTCTAGACGTTTTTTGAAAACCTACTTAATATTCTTATTTTAGATTATTATTCTTATTCAATTATGGAACGGTAAGTCTTTTAAAGAAATTCTTTTTATTTATTTATTTATTTTAGGCTATTTTTTTTATTAAATTATGGAACAACAAGTATTTTAAATTATTTTTGTTTTTTTTATTTATTTTAGATTAGTATTATTATTCAATTATTGAACAGTAAGTATTTTTAATCACTTTATTTCGTTTTTATTTATTTTAGATTAGCTTTCTTATACAATGAGCCTTATTCACAATTGGCTTCGTGGTTAAACTCTTTGATTGTTACTTTGATTTGATGACATTTTCTTTTTGATCCGTGGCCAACAACGAAACATGAATAAGGCTCATTGTTGAATAGTAAGTATTTTAAATTATTTCTTTTTTTTATCTATTTTAGGTGAGTAATCTTATACAATTGTTGAACAGTAAGTATTTTTAATTATTTCTTTTTTTTATCTGTTTTAGATTACTTTTCTTATTGAATTATGGAACAATAAGTATTTTAAGTCAATTCATTTTTTTAATTTATTTTAGGTTATTATTCTTAAAATGCCGTATATATGGGCGTGACCATCGGTAATGTTTGCCATTAATTTTTTTTTATTGTAGGAATACAACATATTATTATTCGGGTCATATGATAGAGGATCACAGATAACCCTCAATCATATGACCCGAATAATAGTATGTAGTATCCCTACAATAAAAAAAAACTTTAATGGGATACCTTATCGTTGATCACGACTATATATATATATATATAACATATGAGAAAATAATAAAATAAGTATGGCATGCATGATGCAGGCAATACTTGAGCTGGCTACAAAAACCTAGTAGGATCTCGTGGGATCCGAGCTTAAGATTATTCGTCCTGGATATTGCTAATGAAATAGATGATTTTGAATCAACTAATTGTCGAGATAAAATACTCTGAGTAGTGCGAACGGATATAAATTGGTCTGTTTTCGGCCATGAAACGGTCTCAATACGGTACAAAACACACTACCGTATCATATCCGATAATTCTCAAAAAACCACCAAATACGGAAAGTTTACGGAACGGGCACGTTACGGTCCGTAATTCTGTGCCCGATAACACGGTTCGATACGGACCAAAAACGGACCGAATGGACACCGTATTATACCGTAAATACGCCGTTTTTAAAACGTTTACGGTACGTTTTCATACCGTAAACTTAGCCGTTTTCATCGGCCTGGGTATCGTTCGAACCATTCCATTGAATCTATTATGTGTTAAAAAGTTTGCTGATTATCCGTCATTAGGTCGTTTTATTATTCGAGATATGGAACAGATACTGGCTGATGGAATTATTAAAGATATTGAAAAGAAAATTTCGTCGACATTGAGTCAACAAATCACAAATAAAAGAAGAAAAAAATAGTATGAACATCTTATTTACGACTATCCGATAACAAAAGATATTTCTTTCAATCTTTTTCTTTTTCAACATTAGTAATGTATATAATTTGTTTTGATTAAATTGGAAAAGTTTAAAACAGGCTCATCTCCTTCCCTTCTCACAGATCGTGACCGACAGATTCGATAACCTTCACTACAGATTGTAACCCATAAAGGACTAAAAACCATCATAGACACTTATTTGGACAAACTCTGAATATTTGTATCTGGTATACAATGTATGCCGTTTCATCGTGTTTTACATTATTGATCTCGCAGGGGATTGCACGACACAGCTTTCTACTCTATTTTAATCTGGATTACGATCATTTTTTTTACCATAAAAGCCTATAGATGAACGTGTTATGTTGCTGAGAGGCTTGACTTTATTTATTTATTTATACCGATTTCTGGACCCAAGCCATTGGAGGCTCTTGTCTTGAGCTCTATAGAACTTTGAGAATGTCTATTTTAGGGAATGATATATCACATACGTTCGTTTGGCTCCCCACTGTGTGATCGGCGCCTGACATTTGTACATATTCACATCATCAATGTTGACTTTTAGAAAAGAGCATGGTGATTATATAGTTTTATTTAATTTAAAGCAAATAAAAATATTTTCGATAATAATAATTTTCAATATTCTGGATAAAACGATTATTGCAATATGTTTACTCACTTGGGAATCTTCCCAAGTGATATCCTTTATTTGGACTTAGATTTTTACCTATATGTAGGACTCATAGCGTAGATAAGAGCCCTAAAAGGGATCGTGTTCAAAACCTGCTGTTGTTGAGATATTGCGTTTTTAAGGTATTAGGATAATTAACTACCGTGGTTTCCCTCAGGAACATAAAAAAAACTCATTTTCAAATTTCGACTTGAAACTTTGTATAACTTGTCTCTACAAATGACAATAGGTTACCAAAACCGTATCTTAGAATAGGAACAAGGAATAGGTCTGAAACTTTCACAATAAATCACTTTCTCTCTATCCAAAGTGCCAAGATGAAATTCAAAAATGAGTTTTCTTGATGTTCCTGAGAAGGAGCACGGTAGTGAGTTATCGTAATATCTCAACAACAGCATTTCGGGCTCGTATCTACGCTATGATTCCTATCTATAGGCAAAATCTTAGCCTAAACAGAGGTTAATAGTTTGTGAGGTTGATTTTTCAGTCTATAAAATAGTTGTTTATAATCTTGATAAATTAAATTTAATACGAATTCGTCGAAGAGTACGTTTAATCATAATATCAAATCCATCTTTATATTTCTTTGCTGGTAATATAAATATAATAAATGTCATAATAGATGGAATAAATGGAATTAAATAGGCAAATAAAAATAACCATGAATCTCTTGGTGATTTCATACATCCACTAATAAATGATATAATTAAATGAGGTAAAGCTAATAATATTAATGCACATGATGAAAATAATTGATGTTTATGTTGATGAAATTGTTTTCGTAAATGTTCTTTTAATGTTGTTTGAGGTTGACTTTTAAAACGAGAACGAGATATTGCTACAATAGTTATTATAGTAGCAATTATATTTATTGATAAAGGTAGAAGAAAATGAAAAAGAGTAATGAATATATTGAAAATATAAAATGTTGAAGAATATTGAGTTAAACACCAAGTTCGTTTTTGATCAATATCAAAATCATCAATTAAACGACGATGAATAGGATCATGAATATGTGTTAAAATAATTCCAATAAATATAGATATAATAACCCATTTAGCAATTTTTTTACTTTTATTTTGATTAAATTTAACACCTTTTAAAACAGTAAATACTCGTTCAACAGCAACACATGCATATAACCAATCATTTGATGCAATAAAAACTTTAATAATCATATCTAATAAAATACAATTAATTGTAATAAATGTTCGATTATTAATAATTGACATTTGTGATAAAATTAATTGCCAAAATTTAATAATTAATACAATAATTAAAGATAAAGAATTCCATGATGAAACTAATAAATATAAACTACAACCAACATTTATTAATTTTTTCATCCGAAATGTTGATATTGATAATAAACCATTAATTAAAGCTAGAACAAACATTATTGTTGTTATAATAATACTTATTTTAATAATAAATGGTTGATGATTAATTGAAATATTTGGTTTAATATGATAACCAATAATATAATCAAGTGATAAACCAAAACCTCTTGTAGAAAATTGGCATCGAGTACCATAATAACAATCTTTACATACACAAATCGATAATGTTGGACATTTAATATTATCTTGAAAACATAGACCATTATTTAAACAAATATTATTTCCTTGACAATCATATGATAAATTTCGATTAAATGTAAAACAATTTGAAAATCGATTAATATCACATATACACATATATTTATCATCATAAAAACATTTTAATTGTTTATTTAATTGACATAAAAGTGGATAATATTTCGCACGACGAATAAATGGATAATTTCGAAATGTAATATTCATTAATTGTGAAATCGAATAACATTGATTATTTAATAATAAATTTGTTTGAATATATTCTGATTGAATAAATTCTTCTCTTAATACAACTAAATATAATGTTTCATTTATTAATTCAATTAAAATAATATTAAATGAATTTTTTGTAAATATTTTAATTAAATTTTGTTGAAATATTATTTTTTTAAGTTTTGTTGTACGTTGATGATCATTATTTTCATATGCACTAATAAAATGTACAAATACAAATGGCATTATACTTATATTATAATCTTGAAATTTAATATCTATTCGATTTTGAATATTTTCACATATTTTTCCATAAAAATGTTCATTACATAAACATGTAAATTTATTTAAATCAATTCGATTATCTATAGGTATACAAATTCCATTATTTTGACATGGATTATTTAATTTATCACAAATTGTATGATTTAAATAACATTTTGAACCAAATTTATTTATTGAACAAATACAAATAGATGATGTTAAACAATATGAATCTTTTGAACAACTACAATTATTTATAATATTACATTCATTACCAGAATAACCTTCATTACATTGACAAAAATATGAATCATTTTTATTTATATATCGTATAC
>JAJEKB010020924.1:0-17901 GCA_022393335.1 Macrotrachela quadricornifera
TTTTTTTTTCAGAAGACATATTATTTGTTAGAAAATATCAACAAACAAAGTAGATGGATTGCATGCAATAGTAAAATTATTCAAAAAGTTTTGCGACATTGGTACTTGATATTCTTTTGTTTTACTTATAACTAATTATATCATTCTACAACATGAATGAATAGTATTTTTGGTCAATTAGATGCCTATGAATAGGTTTTGTGCAGTTTTTGCTCTATATCATTCTTTCTTATTGAGATGACATCCATAGTTAATGTCGTCATCTTACTTATGCATCAATTTTTCCATGAAGAAATATCATACCATCACTTTCTTCTAGTGGAATATGCATGTAGTTCAGACCGTTTGGTATAATATGTGCTATACCAATGGTAATTCTGGTAGTATCTACGAAATCGGTAATACACCACTAGCTTACTACTGCTTTTTTTCAGTGCAGCTGACATATTCAATAAACGTGTAAGATGGGTATTAATATCATCATCATCATCATCATGTCCCATAGGCTTAGCGCCCGTTGGGGCTAACCATTTACGAGATCAGATTTTTCCACGCCTGCCGGTCTTGCGCAAGATGGAACAGATCTTGTCCACTGCGTTGACACCATTCGGTTATATCATCCAGCCACTCTCTGCATGGACGCCCCCGTCTAGATTTTCCATCCATTTTAGCAAAAACAACGTGTTTAATTAATCTAGTGTCGTCCATTCTGCAGATGTGACCAAATAACCTTAGCTTTCTTCTTCTGATAGTATCTATTATTGTCTCTTCCTTTGATATCCCTTTCCTAATATCCTCGTTTCGTATCATGTCCTGCCAATTAATTTTTAGAATCCGTCGGTAGCATTTCATTTCAAAAACCAATAACTTTTTCCTGTCTGCCTCTTTTAAAGTCCATGTCTCTGACGCGTATAATAGAGCACTGAAGACGCATGTTGTTAAAACTCTGAGTTTATTTTCAATCTTCAGTTTTTTGCTGTTCCAAATATGTTTCAATGAGGCCAATGCACCTGTCGCTTTTCCTATTCTCCTTTTGATTTCCTCTGAGCAGTTGTTATCCCATGTCAGCAGACTTCCTAGATATTCAAATTTTTCTACATTTTCGATGGTTCCACCTGCTACATCGATTTTACTTTCTATATTCCTGTCTCCAAAAACCATGGTTTTGGTTTTATTTATATTTAGCATCAGTCCAGCTTGTTCGGCCGCTATCTTTGTTAGCTCAATTTGGCTTTGAAGTGAACTAACATCTTCATCCATAAGATCAATGTCGTCCGCGAATCTTAGGTTATTTATAACGATTCCGCCGACATTGATTCCACAGGTGTTCTGTCTCACCTGATCCATTACCCTTTCTAGATACGCGATGAAGATGAGTGGTGATAAAGGATCGCCTTGTCGTGTTCCTATGTCTGTTTGAAACCACTCGCCAATATCTTTACCAATGTGCACAACTGACTGTGACTTTTTGTATATGTTCTGTAGCAGGGTGACCATTTTTGTGTCAACACCATAGGATTTTAGCATAGACCAAATAATTTTATGTTTGATGGTATCAAATGCTTTTTGGAAATCTATAAAGCAGTTGTATATTTTCTTGCCCTGTCTTTTTGCTTTTTCAGCCAATAATCTAAGCGTTAGTATCTGATGTATGGTACTCCTGTCCTTTCGGAACCCTGCCTGCTCTTCTGAGAGGTACGGGTCCAGATGATTTTTTAATCTATTTTGCAGTACTATTAGAAGTACTTTTCCTATATGATTAATGAGAGAGATCGTTCGATAGTTTGAGCAATTACTTAGATCTCCTTTTTTCGGAATTGGTACCAGGATGGATTTACCCCAATCCTCTGGAATTGTACCTTCATTCCATGCTTTATTACAGAGATTATGGATCTGACGTGCTAGTGGTTCGCCCCCAGCTTGTAGCATTTCGGCCGTGATCTCATCTGATCCTGGGCTCTTATTTCTTTTTAATGCACGTATAGCTGCTTCGACCTCAGAATACAGAATATCCGATGCATCTTTGTCTACGGGAGGCGCGATGTCTTCAAGTTCTTCTGCCATCCCATCTCCACCCCCAGGATCTTTATACAGACTGCTACAATACTGTGTCCACCTTTGCTTCATGTCATCCTTGGACTATAACATTGCGCCCTGCTGATCTCGTATCACATTCAATCGAGGTACCAATTCGCTTTTTAACATTTTCAATAAGCTGTATGCTTCTCTGGTATTTCCAATGTTTAGACCTTTTTCAGCTTGTTCGCATTGATCTTGTATCCAATGCTCTTTATCCTGTCTTGCAGATTTCTTGACTCTTCGACATGAGTCTTTATATTGCTGCGTATATTCTATGGAAACGTTTTTCATCTGTTTTAGTTTTCGTTTTTCATCAGCAAGTTTTAGTGTCGCTTCGGAAATCCACGGTTTTTTAGTTTTTCTTTTTGCAGGTATCGTTGCCTCTACTGTTTTTTGGATCGCCTGTCTAATTTTATTTGAATGGACTTCCAGTTTACATGATGGCTCTATTTTTTCTATGTTTTTTATTAGTGTAGTACTGTATGATTGTCTTATTTTCTCATTTTTCAATTGGTTTACATCAACTGTATAAGATTGTTGCGGCTTGTTATACATTTTCTTGAGTCGCAGTTTGATGTTGCATAAGACTAACGAGTGGTCTGAGCTTATATCTGCGCTCTGAAATGTTCTACAGTTGATGACCGACGTCTTCCATCTTCTTTGAATGAGAATCAGATCAATCATGTTCTTGTGGATGCCATCTGGTGACGCCCAAGTCCACTTTCGATTAGGTTTATGTTGAAACCTTGTATTACATATGTAGAGATTGTGCAACATTGCAAATTCTAGAAGGCGTTCTCCGCGTTCGTTTCTATCGCCGTAACCGTAATTACCCATTACGGATTTCCAATCTGTGTTATCATCACCAATTTTTGCATTCCAATCTCCTGTCAGAATGATTACATCTTTTTTATCTGTCTTCGTTATTACTTTCTCAATGTCGCTGTAGAATGCTTCAATGTCCTCTTCAGACGATGCAGAAGTTGGAGCATATACATGTATGATTGAAATTTTAAACGGAGCTGCATCGAATCGTGCCAAAATTATTCGTGAGCTTATTGGATTGTATCCTATCAAAGCCTTTTTAGCTTGTGCACTTAGTAAGAAACCGACACCCCTCATATGTACGGTCTCTTCTCCTGACCAGATGAAATCACCATTCGGTGTTTCACCTTTTCCTGTCCATCGCACTTCAGAAATACCAATTATATCATACTTGAAACGTTTCATTTCGTTTCTAAGTAGTTCTAATTTCCCAGCAGCCCAAAGGGTCTGCACATTCCATGTTCCTACTGTCAGA
Source organism: Macrotrachela quadricornifera (assembly GCA_022393335.1). Lineage (NCBI taxonomy): Eukaryota > Metazoa > Rotifera > Eurotatoria > Philodinida > Philodinidae > Macrotrachela > Macrotrachela quadricornifera. The sequence goes on from JAJEKB010020924.1 coordinate 3,380, forward strand.
GTATTTTTGGCAGGTATTAATTTTTGCGTGTTTTTCGTCGTATACTTCGTATGTAAGTCTTTTCCAGTAGCCAATTTTTCGACTCTGTCCTGGTCACTCGATAGAGGACGCGGACCTTGTTTTCCCGGGCGACGTCCGAGCCGGTATGGTTTCGTGTTAAAGTCATTCATGGTTAGTTTCTTTCGTCTTTTTGTTTTTACAGACGGCGGTATCTGCACCCCTTCCGTCTAACACTCCTCCTTTATCCGGACTTGTGACCGGCATAGAGACCACAAAATAGTGGTCTCCATGGTGGAGTTGGGTATTAATATACATATTAATATTACTGTTTATCCACTATTTAACCTTCTTATATTTGGAATATCAGAACTGATATAACCTTTTTTTAATGTTTACATTCGAACAGACGATATAACAATTTCATTCTTCTAGCACAAAAATAGAATAATTAGCATTGAAAAATCATTGCTTACTATGGCTTGAATAAGGAGAACTCGACTTTAAAAGTTTATGTATCAACATTTTTATAGGCAACACAGCTATTAGGATTTATGAGAGTAAATTGAGTCTGTTTATGATAGAAGATCATCAACAGCATGATGCACAGCTGAGTAAATAGAATCTTTTCTAGAAAAATGATCAAAAATTTCACAGCAATCACTATTACAAATTTGAAGTCATGCTTATGCTTAGAGGTGTATGAGCCAAACAACTGAATCGTCATCACCATCATTACACATCCAAAAAATCTCTACGATCATTTTTTCTACTTTCTATTTCAAAACTAAGAAAATTTTAATAAAACATCATCGAAAAAGTATAGCTGATGATGATGATGATGATGATAGAGATAAAGAAATATAATAAATTTAGTCACTATCACTGATAGACGTATCATTCAGATAAAAAAGTGAAAGCTTTAAAGAATATTTTTTTTATGATAGACAAGTTTGACAGCATTAACTCTAATCAGTATACTTTTTTATCTCAAAAAAATGCTTTCATATGTTAAAAATATGCATGTCGTATCTGCATAAACATCGTTCTTGTACTACATATTCGACTCGATAACCTCTTTCAAAACATTAGAAAATTTAGTAATATAAGGAATCTTGAGATACTTAATTTTTTACTATTATTTGAAAGTTTCATTGAAGCTCGTCTAAATTAATAATACCTCGCTGCTTATGGATATTTTTATTAGAATAAATTGAAATATTTTTGTATTTTATATTGCTATTATACCATTAACAAAATAAATATTACCTTATCTTGAATTTTTGTCATTGTTAATAAAAATAATATGCTTCAAGTACATTTTTTAAAAAGACTAACTCAATCAATATTCTAATCAATGATTTCAAAAATGATATTACTTTATTGAATCCAGCAAAAAATATATATCTAAAGAGAGGTTAGACTAAATATCTAGACATCCATATCAAGATTTCATTGGATTCACTGAGTCAATATATTCATGTATATATATGTATATATATGTGAATAAGAGATGATATGGAACAAAAAAAAACACATTCATATAAAAAAACAAAAATCAACAAAGTTTTATTGACTAGCTTGTTGATGCTCGTTTCGTTGTTGGTATCTGTAATTGTTGTTGTTGCTGTTGTGGCTGCTGCTGTTGTTGTTGTTGTTGCATTTGAGCACATTCAACACAAAACCATTTACCTTTTGGTGGTGTAACAATTCCTACACATGGATAATGAAACCATTCCCGACGACATGATGGATTATCACATGCAATCATATCTCCATAACTCATTTCATTACAAAAACAATAACGACGTTCATCAATAGCTTGTCCAGAAAAATTTGATAAAACATTTGTTGAATCAAAACCACCATTTGTTTCATCATCAAATAAATTTGGTGATGATGTTTGATTATTTAATTGAAAATAATCTGCTGTTGCTGTTGTTGTTGTTGTTGTATTATTTGTTTGTAAATTTGAAGCTGATGATGATTCATCACTATCACTTGGTGGTAATATATGATGAAGTGGATGTGTTTGATATGAATCATTAAGAAATGGATTACGTGTTGCACTTCGTTTTCGATGTTTACCAATATTATTTGTTGATGATATACCTTGTAAACGTTTTCGACCACGTGCAGATGTTGATGGATTTGAAATAAGTCGTTGTGGATGTTGCTTTCGATTAAATAATGATGAAGAACTTGATGGAATTACACCTAGAGAAATTACAAAAGTAATAAAATAAAAAAAAATTTTTTTTTTCTGATATTACCAGTTGATAAACGACGAGATTGAGATGACATTAAATAACTTAATGTTGATTGATTTGTATAATCATCATTTAATGCACTTGACATTGTTATATCATCTAATGGATCATATAGAGGTTCCATATCTAATAAAGATGGATCGAAATTACCTGAAAAAACAAAACAAATAATCAGATTTAGATTCAAATTTATTGACAATCTAAAATTTCTAATATAAAGTACACAGATAAACACTTAGGAAAAGCTTTTAAACAATTCACAAGTAAAGATCTGCATTGGACTCTAACTTCGATATTTTTTTGTGATTTACCAAAACGTCAATCTCTGTATTCATTTTTAAAGAAAAACAAGATCATACTTGTCACATAGGTTATTAATTATCTGTGGAACGGAAATATGAGTGTATCATTTTCTAGTTATAAGATTCAAATGATTAAGTGAGATGAAAGCGTAAGAGTATCATTCAAAGTACTACAACTGTCTTTCGAAAAATATTTTATGAGAAATCAAATTCGTCCTACAAAATGCTATTTGTTTTTATACTTTGCAATCACATCAAAAATTTTAAAATATTGTAGCAAATTTCAAACTTTTTTATGTAAAAAAATCTATTTGAAAAAACTAAATTTAATAATACTGTAAAGAATTAAATTTTCTATTTACTTAAATAAAAAAATCAAAATTTAAACAATAAAAAATGAATTATTCATTATTTCCAAATTTGATAACATATTACTTACTATTCTCGCCTGTTATATTATCATATTCATTGAAACCTTCACTAGCAAAACCTAAAATATTTTAATATTAATAAATAAAAAAAAACCCACTTCTTTAAAAATAAATATTACGTTTTTCTAATGTTTCAGTAATTCCTGAATAATCAGCTTCAAGTTCCATTTTAAATTTATTTAAATCATTCTCTAATTTTTTATAATAACGTTCAACAATATCATGAGATTCATTAGCTAAATTAATTTTAGCTGTTGTAGATTTAATTAATTGTTGATGTCTTTCAAAAAGTTTATCATATTCAAGTTGTTTTTGTTGTTGTGCAGCTAATTGTTCAGCAGTTAATTGTTGTTCATTTGATTCATTTATTATTTCTTCATTTATTGTTGATACTGTACGATGTGTATTAATTTTTGATCGTGTTGGTGATAATGATGATTGTTGTTGATATTGACGATAATTACTAAGAAATTGTGATGTATCTTCTTCTAATTGTGCAAATTCTGCTTGAATTTTTAAATCATTTTCACGCATTAATGTTAATTTTTCACGCATTATTTCAGGTAATGGATCAAGCACTAAAAAAAAGAAGTTAATAAAAAATGGTTTTTTTTTTTAAAGACAAAAAAAATTCTTCAACTTACATTCAAGATAATCTTCTAGATAATGCATTATAAGGGAGAAAAAAAGGCAGAAAAATGATAAATCTAAATAAATATATATAATATTTAAATTAATTAAATAAAAACATTCTTAGTTCAAAGTACATTCAAAATGTTCCAAAAAAAGGAAAATGATATATGTCAAAGACAACAAACTGAAAATTTATTGATAAATTTTATTAACAAATCAAAATAATCTTCTCTAGTGTCATCTATTTTATCTGTGTCGTAATATTTATTTTATTAAAACTAGTGACATATATTTGATTGGTTATATATTGTAAACATATTCGTTTTTCTAAAAAATTTTGTCTATCTACATGCGATAGGTACCAGTTGATTGAAAAAAATAAACAAAAGATGACATCAACAATAATATGTCGAACAACTCGACAGAATCATCAAATATTTTTTTATATTCTTCGTAAATCATCATCATCTTCATCATTTTCTAATCAATCAATAAATCGTTGGAAACGTCTTGCTTATCAAATAAGTGGTGGTTTATTAACTGCTAGTGCTTTAGGTTATGTATGGGCATATTCACAAGCTGTTCATGCATCAGGTAATAAAGCACATTTAGTTCCATTACCATGGTCATTTCGTGGTCCATTTGATTCACTTGATCATGCTTCTGTACGTCGAGGTTTTGAAGTATATAAACAAGTTTGTGCAGCTTGTCATTCATTAAAATTTCTTGCTTATCGACATTTGGTTGGAGTTACACATACAGAAGCAGAAGCTAAAACTCTTGCTGCTCAAGATCAAATTACAGATGGTCCTGATGATAATGGAAATATGTTTCAAAGACCAGGAAAACTTACAGATTATATGCCATCACCTTATCCTAATGATAAAGTAGTCGATTTTTAATTAAAATAATGGTTTTTTTGTTTTTCGATAAATTTTAGGCAGCTAAAGCAGCAAATGCTGGTGCTTTACCGCCTGATCTTTCACTTATTACACTTGGTAAGTTTTTAATTTTTAAATCGATATACTAAAGACATATGATTTTATTCTTCGAATAATCTGGAAAGAGGCTATCTCAGTGAGACTAACACAAGTATAACAAGGTTTCTTTCTATGTGTCTTTAGAGCCAAATTATGACCTTGTTATTCAATTTTTTTATATTAAGAAAAAAATCAAATAAGGAACTTTTGATTTGAACTCTTACTGATGAACAAAGCTAATCATCTTGAAAATATTCTGAAAATTTCAGCTTAAAATATTATTCCTTTGTCGAGATATTGAATTTTTTTTAATTATTGTTTAATAATTTAATATTTCAACAAAGGAACATTCTTTTAAGCTGAAACTTTTAAGATATTCTCAAAATATTTAGATCAAGAATTCAGTAAAAAGATCATAACTCGAATCTGAAGATCGAAGAGGAGGAACTCTTTCAGTTTTTTTCTCATCTGATCGAGACCTACTTGTAGACTCGTTATGAGTTCAAATGGTAGGTCTCACTTGCGATAACTTCCTGGTTAACCTTTTTGTTCTATAGACATTCATCTTTATATGATCTCTTAAAATCTATTTACTTAATATTATGCATCACATATTAAGTTTCGATGAATGCATTATAATTTTGTAAGGACATTGTTTAAAAGAAGGATACAATCATTTTCTTACTGATTGTTCGATAAATTAACTGACATTAGAATTATTTTTGCTAATGATCATTTCAATCATTACACTGACCAAAAAACAAATTCCCAATGTAAAATCTATTTGAAAGATTCATACAGTAAACTTTTCCTTTTATGAAAATTTTTCTAAATATTATATTATTAATATAACAAATTGATTTCTTTAGGTCGTGAAGATGGTTGTAATTATATATTTAATCTCTTAACTGGTTATCAAGATCCACCAGCTGGTGTTAAAGGAGAACCAAATTTACATTATAATCCATATTTTAGTGGAGGATGGATAGCTATGGCTAAACAATTATATGATGATCAAATTGAATATACCGATGGTACAAAAGCTGCTGAATCCCAATTAGCTAAAGATATAACAGAATTTCTTAAATGGACAGCTGAACGTGATCATGATGATCGTAAACGATTAGCTATTAAAGCTATGCTTATATTTGTTCCTTTAGTGGTGTTATCATATCATTGGAAACGTGTTAAATGGGCAACACTTAAATCAAAAAAGATTGCCTTTTATAGACCAAAGCCAAAAAATGATTAACTAATACCAGAATTTTTCTATTTTTTTTTGCCCCCTGTAGAAGTAAAGGTTTTTTTTCTTTCTTTTTCGTTCTTTCTCGTTTATTAAGTAAATGATTAACGAGAGCAATACAGTTTAGTTTTTCCATTGAATAAAAAAAAATATAACACGTGATTTTTTTAATTATGTGTGAATATTTTAGATAATATATACATATTGATTATATTAAAAAAAGAAAGAAGAATAAAATAATTTGATTCAATTATGTATGAAAATAAAAATTAATTTATATTAATATTTATAAATAAGTATGTAATATTTTAATTTTAGAAAATAAAATGCCATGGTATTGGCCATTCAAACGAAATGATGATATAGAAGAATTAAATCGTTCATCATTAATTGACGGTATTAGTGATGATGCATTATTATTATTAATATTTGTTGCTTGTCTAATTGGTCTTTGGATTTATTATTCAAGGTTAAATTATTATTATTATTTTTTCTTATATTTATTTTTATTTGTATTAAAATAGACGAAATCGTTCTACAGCGATTCATCCAGATAATCAACAAGATGTTGAATTAATACGTCAACGAAGTCAAGATCAAGGAGATACAATAAATAGAACAACTTCTTCATCACATATTGGTCGACCTCGACAAGATACATGTCCAATTTGTCTTAATGATCAGTCAATATTAAGTGTTGAAACAAATTGTGGACATTTATTTTGTGGTTTGTATATATGTATATAAATTGAAATTTGATTTTATTGTTTAAAAATGTTAGGTAAATGTATTATTACATTTTGGAAATTTCAATCGAATTGGATGAGTGGAGTAAAATGTCCTGTATGTCGACAACAGGTAAAGTTTTATATGTGAATTAGAACAATAAAATATTCGATTTTCATTAATATTTATTCAAAAAGCCTTTGAGGGCCGATTTATGTCTCAGAGTCTATATGCTCTTCGCTGAAAAACACTTCATTGAAAGTATTTTTTTATCCAGTTAAAGGACTCACAACAGTCCGGAGGGTCCCACGAGTCTTTCGACGATAAGATACACAACCATATATATATATATATATATACAATGATTTATAGGTAACAGTTCTGTTAACATGTTTTACTGCTGAAGAACAAGCATCGTCAAATAGTAGTGATCGTCAAATGATTGTTGATGGTGTTAAAGATTTTAATCGACGTTTTTCAGGTGCTCCAAGAACGGTAAGATTCCTATTTTTTTTTTAAATAAATTTTTGTTATGAATAATTTTCTCTTTTCTAGTGGCTTGAATATTTTCACGATATTCCAGTTCTAATTCCTCATATAATTCGTCAAATATTCACAGCAGAAGGTCTTACATGGACATATCGTTTACGAACATTAGTAATAATTATTTCAGTACTTGCATATATAATATCACCATTAGATATATTACCCGAAAGTGTTCTTGGTATATTTGGTTTATTAGATGATTTTTTTGTTGTTGTTGGTTCAGCACTCTACGTTATTATTGCTTTTCGACAACATTTAGCTCGTGGATGAATTAATTATTTTTCTTTTTCTTTATTACATTGACTTTTTTTTGCATGTTTTGTTTTTGTTTTTAATTTTGTAGCCAAGATTTATATAAAACTAGCGGAAGTACCCGGCGTTGCTCGGGAAATCTCCATACATAAACCTACCATGTCAGAAAACGACAGAAGATGTATAGTGAACGTGCTTAAGACCTTTTCTTTAATTTTTACTACATATCCCGCCGTGCATACACTTACATTCATTCTTAAACTAGATAATTCAGCAAATAGTGTGGGGGTATGAGTGTCTTTCTCTTAAATCATACCTGTTGCCATACTTTATACCAAGACCTACTGCAAAAAAACGTGACACTAGGAGACGGATATTCTAACAATGGCAGCAGATGCTCTAAAGTTTTTGAAAGAATGATAAAAATTGCAATATATCATAAACTGTGTGAAATTTCACCTCAACCATCTCGCCAATCATCCTGAGTCCCTCTCGATCTTTCTCACGGTCTAAGAGTATGCCATGAAAGGTTTGGTACCGCTAGCTCTTGCAGTGTCAAAACGCATAAAAAACAGACAGACAGACAGACACAACTTCTTCTTTATATATATATAGATTATGAGTTATAAGTGATGGAATTTTTGTCTCACTTGTTGCCTTCTTTATTCGATGGTTATTTTCCTTGGTATAGTTGCTCTTCATTTTACAAATTATGTCCATTTTCTTGGAGTATCCTAAAGTGTACTGTGTGTAACGACAAAAAACACAGGTTTTTATACACTTTCGTTCTTGAATTATTGAGGAACAATTATACGTACAAATTCTCTGGAACAGGCATTTACTATAGTAAATCCAACAATAGGCGGGAAAAACCCCCACTGAGGTAAAACTTTTGAGTCGAAAACCATTCTATGACCTTCCTCTGGACCTAGGGAAGTATTGTGGAAAATTTAGTGTCGCTAGCTTTTACCGGGATTGAGTTATAAGCGGACAGACTAACAAACAAACAAACAGACAGACAAACTTTCTTCTTTATATATATAGATGACATTAACATTAAATGATATTATTTAAAACCCTGAATTAATTACTTAGTCAGATTATTTAAAAGTATTCGAGAAGGACATCAAAAAATACATATTTTGTCTTTTTTTGCTGAACAAAATTTAGAAGAAAATTTTTAGTAAAAAAGAAGTATTGAATAGTGCTGTTAAAATTTAACACATATCTTGTTATTAATTCATAAGACCGGTTTATAGTTCAAGAAATATTCCAGGATTGAAATCTACTATGATAGTTCAATATTTTAAAGTCTTGATGGATATGAATGTAAAGATGGTCTTATCGAAATTGATTTATAAAAACACAAAATGCTCCAAAAATCTCAGCGAAAAATTAACATAAATATCTCTTATATGATTCAAGCAATTTAATTCTCTTTTTGTATAATATGATAGTATATTCTTTTAAGTTTTATTTCATATGATGTAGCATACAATAAATTTTGAAAATAATAATCAAAATGATTATTATTTTCGAAATATTTGAGAAAAACTCTACCGAACTTTTAGAATATGCTTTAAATATTGTTTTATTTTTTTATAAATTTAAATAAAAAAAAATAAATTTTAATAAATAATTTCAATCTGTTAAAAATTTCGTGAGATTGAATCAACATATCCACATACATTAGTTGTTTTAATTGAGTACTTATCAATATTTGTTGTATGATTTTGACCTGGAAGAGCAAATTGAACAGCACATGTATAATTACCTACTGGTAATTGACTACTTTGCAGAAAAAATGTATAAACGATTTCTGTACTACTTATTGTATAAGTTGAATTAATAACTGTATTATAATTATTCCAATCACCATGATATGTTGCATTTTCTGTTCGTTGAATTGTTACAGTTAATGAAAGTGCTATTGTTGTCATATTTGTAATAAAAATAATTCGTTTTTCACAATAATAATCATGACATATACCAAATTCAGTATAAGCAATAAGAGAAGAACCTATTACACTATTTGACTAAAACAAAAGGATACATAATAATATTAGAAAAAAAAATCAAAACTTATATATACTGGAGATGAAGTTGTATTTGTATATGTACTTGTATTTGAAGCTATAATACAAATAAAAATAATAATATCATATAGAATTCTAAATTTTTCATTACCAGATGTTTGCCAAATAATAACAATTGGAATTAAAGCAGCCAAACTTAATATTAATCCTAAGAGAATACCAAGTGCAGTAAATCGAAATTTTACCGATCTATATAATAAAAATTTAAAAGTCATCATCACTTTCAAACAATAAATTCTTTTAAAAAGTAGTTAATTTTTTTCTTTCTCAATAGATTATAATTAATATAATAAACCTAAAAATATGTAAGTCACACATTTCAACTTTAAGGAGGCTATGTCTAATAAACTTTATACGAATATTTTTTGTGTATGTTGATTGATAGAAATTATTTTTTTTGCATACAAGTTGTTATTAATTAACTACGAAAGTGAATGAAAACATATATGAATAAGGTGTGTTAAATAAATAAGAAATCAGTTTGTATTTGATTAAAAATGTATATGTAGGATTTCATACATAATCAAAAGAAAACAAGAAGACTTAAACCATCACAAGAATACAATTATACATAGTACAATAAAATATTAATTTTTACTGAATTAAGTTAAATATATAAAAAGATCGATAGTTAAGATTTATATGAGATTTTAAACTTACTTAATACATGACATAAATTTCGATTTAAATTGTATCCATTGACGTTTTTTACTTGATTTAACAAAATCATAATTAGACCATGCTTCTGAACGTACTAAAGATGGATCAGGAAATGAAGGACTTGCATCTTTTTTTAAAAATTCTCCAGTATTTTCTTGTAAAAAATTATTAATAGGTGTAATTCGTTTTAAATTATTATTTAATCCAAGTTCAGTTGAATAAAATTTTATCACAGATTCTGAATTTGGTAAAACTTTTTTATCAAGATATTGTGGTGGTGCTAAAATTGGTAATCCCTAAAAAATTTTACACTTCTAATTATATTAAATCTTTATCATCTTTTTTTTTTTCTTACTTACCCAATCCGACATTTTCTTTTGTTTGTTACGTTTTTGAAAAAAAAAAAAGAATGAAAATATATTTTGTTTTAATGAGATATTTCTACAGTCTTCGATAATATAAGAATACATTATTAATCTGTTTATATAAATATTTATTTGATTATTTTCTTTTTTGGAAATAATTTAAGCTTTTTACAAAAAAAAAAAAATGCATGTAATTAAAAGAAAAGGAATAAAAACATAACAACTAGTTATGGTATACATCATTTATTACACAAAATAAAAATGAAAAGGAACAAAAATTTAATTATTTTTTTTTCTTTTTAATTCAATCCATCTGGTGCACCACCTTTACGTATATCACAATTAGCCCAATATTCATTAGCTTCATCACGCCATTCAATGCCTTGTATAACTGAACCACCAAATGCACTACATGTTATATTATGACCACGTTGTTTAAGATGTTTTAAAATATCCTAAAAAGAAAAATTTTTTAAAAATAATTTTTATTATATTAATAAAAAAATATCTTACATAACTAAAACCTTGTTCAGCAACAACTTCTTGTGGTAATAATTGTGAATGAAGTCTTGGAGAATCAATAGCTTGTTTAATATTTTCATTAAACCATAAATTAAGCATAGATACTTGAGCAACACTTGTAGTAATTTTTGTACCACCGCTAGCACCTAAAACTTGTTGTACACGTTGATTTCTATTTTCTATTAAAATTAATGGAGACATTGATGAAACAGGTCGTTTTCCTGGTTCGATAAAATTAGCTGGACTAGCTGGTACACCAAAATAATTTGTTGTATTTGGTGTTGAAAAATCATCCATTTCATTATTATAAAAAATTCCAGTTTCAGCACCAAGTACTTTTGAACCATAACTAAAGTGAAGAATAAAAAAAAATCATTTTTATTTTAAATTAAAATTTTCAAATTATATTTTTCATACTAAAGATTAATTGTTGATGTCAATGCAACAGCATCACCATCAGGTCCAACAACAGATATATGTGCTGTACCTGTTTTATATTTATCAAGCCATGTTCCACCATAATATTGAAAACCAAATGTTTTTCTATCACTAAATAAATATATAATTATTTTCAAAATTCATTATATTTCATTTTATATACTCAATTCGTGTTCGTATACTATCAGCATAATCTTTTGATGTTAAATTTTTAAGTAACTTTTAAATAAATCATATATTTATTTTTTTATAATAAGAAATTATTTTATTTAATACATACATCAGTAATATTTATTTTTAATGGATCACCAAGTTCACTTCGTTTTGCATAAGCAAATTTATATGCTTCAATAACACGATGATAAAATAATGCAGCAGTTGATGGATCGTTTAAATCATTTCCATTTACATTATATCCTTTTATAAAATATAGATCAATAAGATAAGATTTTTAAATAAATAGAATATACCTCGAAGAATATTTAAAATAAATGTAAGTATTGGTCCACTAGATGGTGCTCGTGTTGTAAATGCTGTTAATGAATCATTAAGATGAACATTTAATGCTTCATCAAAATCAATTTTATAATCAGCAAGATCTTGTTTTGTTATAATTCCACCATGATCTTGAATTTCTTTAACAATTTTATCAGCTAATCTACCTGTATAAAATGCATCATCATATTCTCTAGCAATGATTTCCAGTGTATCAGCATATTTAGGTCGTGTCATAATATCACCTGCTGCATATAATTCATTAGTTAGTTTATTTTTTACAAAAGTTTCTCTAAAATTCAAAAATAAGCTTTTTTTGTTTTAAATAAATATTTTAATATTAACCTTAAAACAGGATCTTTAAGAATAAGTTCTTTATTTTGTTTAATAGCTTCACCTTGTGATACACTAATAAGAAAACCATTTCGACTTAAATTAATAGTCGGTTGAAAAAGATCACTCCATGAAACACCTCCACCAAATTCATCATAAGCTTTTCTATATGTTCGTAATTCACCTGGAACTGCAATTGCTAATCCACCTAATATGAAAAACAGAGTAAATTATCAATTAATTTTTAAAAATTCTTTGTATAATTAAATTCTTACCATACGTAGACATAATTTCTCGACCAATAAACATAGTTGAATTGGCAGCTAATGGTGCTCGTTCTCTCTATTAATATAAATTTTAAAAATAAAAATAAATATTTATTATTTGAAACATACTCCAATAATACTAAATGCTTTATTTTTTTTTCTAGAAATTAAAATAAATGTAAATTTAAAATTAAATAAAAACAAAAAACTTTTTGTTTTTTTTACTTTGAATAAACTAAAATCGTACATCCTCCACCAATACCCATTGAATGTCCATTCATAACACCATTACAGATAGCTGCTGCTAAAGCAGCATCCATAGTTTTGCCATTTCTTTCTAATATCTGACGACCAATTTTGGAACATTCAATATTATCAACAGCAACAGCTGCTCGAGAATATTTTCCTAATATAGATGAACCATTTATTTTATAAGTTTCATGACTTGAACCACAAATTTCAGGATCAGTATGGGGAAAAGCTAAATAAAGAAAAATAATTTATTATTTTATATAATACAATATAATAAATTCTATTCAAAGAAATTTCTAAAGAAAGTTTGTGAAAATCAAATTATCAAATTTACTTTTAATATTGATTTAAATTATTATATATATATAAAGCTATTGTACATTTCAAAAGTAAAGTTAGTGAATGTAAATTTATCCCAAAAGCAAAGCTTTATTCGTATAAATTCTTATTAAAATTATACTTACGTTCTATTGTCGATATATTATTATATGATCGATTATTATTAATTGATTCTATAGATAACAAAAACCACCTCAGAATTTTTTATGTTAAATTAGTTTGTTTTCTTTTCTTTTTGTTAATATAACTTTTAAACTAAATTATTAAATAATCAAAAACTTTTTTTTTTCTTACGTTTTTCTAAACCATAAAAAAGACCAAGTGTAACAGCAGTGACAACAATAACAGTAATAGCAGCAATTATAAGTATAACTGTTCGTCGCCTAAAGATTAGAAGAAAAAAAAAACAAATAATCAGTTTATTTAATCAAAAATAATAATAAATTGAAACTATAAAACACCTTCGTCTTCGAAAAATTGTTGATATTTTGTAAAGTAATACAATATGTGCTCGAGTGAGCAATGATCGTAATAATTCACTACTCATTGATATAAAGATAAATCCAATAAAACTTAACTCAATTTATATGATCGTAGTGAATGTGAATGTCGAGTAAATGTTGTTGAATGTTCATTGATAGAATTTAATGATGGAGAAGGAATAAGTGGTTCATATTGTTCTTTTGAAAAATACATCATAAATATTGGTAAACAAGTTTTTATTAATTTTTTTATCATTTGCTAGTATTTCGTAATCATGATGAATGAACGCTTCGTTTACTTGTTTAAACAGCTGACAATATAGTCGCAAGATATTTTCGTCTAACTTTTATTAGATAGAAATATTAATCAATCACATGTTAATATAGAGGGTGTAAGTTACCGCTACATATTATTGATAGAAATTTATTCTATTAGAATCTTTCAAAAATATTTTATATCATGTATAGGTTTCTAGTATCGTAAAAATAAAATAAAACATAATCCTATTGATATTTTCCTTTGTCTTTATTAACAAAATCATACCTGTTGGCGAAGAGTGCTCTTAGGTGAACCATATAACTTTTGTTGTCAGTAATCAAATGACAACAGATATATATAAATGAAAGTCGAATTTTTATCAGTTGTGTATGCAACAATTTAAAGATAAAGTATCTTATTTTATCTAAATATGAAAAAGAAGAATGTTTTTTTAAATAGAATAAATAATAACAAAACAAAGATGTTCAGTTTTTATCTTATGTAAAAGTATTTAAATAACATTTTATAATATATTTAATGATTATTTGAAATGTATAGAATTATTTTTCGAAAGCATGTATTAAAGTTTATGTTTCTCTCTTTCGAGTTCGTTATATTTTATTTTCAAAATTTAA
>JAJEKB010020926.1:0-40481 GCA_022393335.1 Macrotrachela quadricornifera
GTGTCATTGTTTAACATTTTCTATATTTCATCTATTGATTAATCGATAACAAAATAATATATTTGGTTTGTGATTGACAAAAAAAGTAAAGAATGTAGAATAATAGTGATGATGCCGTAAATAATATATATAAATAACAAGATATATTTAGGCTTTTATAAAAGAAGGCAATGTCGATAGATATGTGAGAAAAAGAAAAAGAAAAAAAAATCTAATAATAACCATATAATGAAAATAAAAAGAAATGTGGAAGAAAGAAAGTAAGAATAAGTGATAGTGATGACAAATATCGTACGTCTTGGTGGCTTTTTCTTTCATTATAATAAATTGACAAATAAACATATCTTGGTTCAATAAATCACGCACCTACTGCGTGTTAGATAGAGAAAAAAAATTCTTTACTATATGCGACATTCTAAAAAGCTGGTATATTCTTTATTCGTTTTTGTCTTATCTCTTTTCTTTTTATTCGTTCGTTTTCGTTTTGTCTTTCTTTTTCTTTTGACTGTTTGTTTCAACATATTCACTCAATCGAAAGACATACCAGTAGGTATCACGCACGTTGTGCATGATCCAGTAATGACATTAATAATAATAATAATAATAATGATAATATCTATTTTTAACATTTTTATTTTTGCCTTTCATCTTATTTATTATTTTGTTTAGTGCGACGTGCTATAATCAATAGTGAATTTGGTGATACAGTAACACTTGTTAAACATGAAGTCAATGATGATTCTCGTGGTCTTGATGATAGTATTGGAGGAGTTTCAACGACTATGGCTTTAGGTATTAATACGACAAATAATAATACTTTCGGAAATAATAATGAAATTCTAGATTGCGTTGTTTGTGGTGATCGAGCTACAGGTAAATGATAATTAATTGAATTAAATGAAAATACGTGAAGAATTATACTTTTTTTTCTGAAGGCAAACATTATGGTGCAATATCATGTGATGGTTGTAAAGGATTTTTTCGACGAAGTGTTCGAAAAAATCCTGTATATGAATGCCGGCATCAAAAAAATTGTACAATCGACAAAGACAAACGCAATCAATGTCGTCATTGTCGATGGAAGTAGGTTTATTTTAACATAAATTTTCATATAAATTGACTTTATTTTAATTTTTCTAGTAAATGCATTAGAATGGGTATGAAAAAAGATGGCAAGTATATATTAAATAATATTAATAATTAATTTTATATTTCAAATATTATAGCTGTGCAAAAAGAAAGAGATCGTCTTGGACGACAACGTAGTAATAATTATAATTATAGAATGGCAAATATAAAATCTATTAGAGATATTCATGATGATCTTGATGAAGATGATGATGATCTTAGTATTATAGCACTTTTAAAAGCTGAACAAACAGCTAAAGAAGTATGAAAAAATTAAATAAATAAATAAAATATTTCTTAAATATTTTATTATTTTTATGATTAGTATATTGGTCGACAGATTCAACTCGATCGACATCCATCAAATACAGAACGTGTTCAAGCTACATTAGAAACAATTGGAATATCAATGAATTATCAACTTCGAAGTCTTATTGAATGGGCCAAAGGTTTAAAAGGTTTTATTGAATTGTCTGATAATGATAAAGTAAAAAAAAAAGAAATAAATCTCGAATTTTATTGATTTATTTAAAATTTTTTCAATTAATTTAGATTGCTCTTTTACGTGGTCATACTGGAGAAAATCTTGTTTTGGGTCTTGCTTGTCGTTCATTAAACTGTGATGATTATTTATTATTGGGCAATCATTATGTTATACCACGAAATACATCTGATCCTGGTTTAACACGTGCCGCTGGAAGGATTCTTGATGAAATTGTTAAACCATTAAAAGAAAATCAATTAGATGAAAAAGAATATGCTTGTTTAAAAGCTATTGTTTTCTTTGATAATGGTCTGTATTTAATATTAACAAAAAAAAATTATTATCTTCTCTCTTTTTTGTCATCTTAGATAATAAATCATTATCAGATCCAATGCGTGTTAAAGAATTACGTAAACGTATACAAGTTAATCTTGAAACATATATAAATCAACAAAAACCATTAATGCGTGGACGTTTTGGAGAATTATTATTATTAATGCCACCATTACAAAATATAGCTCGTCTTATGGTTGATCTTGTTGCACGTTATAATCAAGATACAAAACAAGTTGATGATCTTATTAATGAAATGCTTTTAAGTAAGTTTAATAGGGAATTTATTCGATATTCCCAATGATAAAAACAAAAGAATAAACAAATAAAAAAAAATCATCATGAGAATATCACAACATTTGTAGTTGTATGAGTTCAGATAGATATCGTGACGATTGTCAAGAGTCGGTGATATCCACTACGACTAATACGATTCACATGATTGCTACTACAACATCATCATCATCACCAAGCACTTCAAGTAAGAATAAATATATGTTAACTCTAATAAATAACATTCACATACTAACACAAACAAAATCTAAATCAATTTTTATTGATATGCATCGCACGCTATAATTATCGTTGTTTTTCTGCATGCTTTATGTGTCTGACTAACAAATAATATCGTATTGTTATTGCCGTTATTTTTAAACAAACATATGGTTATAAGCATTCTAAGAATATTTCACGTTGTCATGTCTTTCATTCGAATATTAACTATATTTATTTATATGTTATATAAATATATTTTTAGTTTCAAAAGAGAACGATCTTGATTCCAATGGATCTTCTCTTGACACTGATATGGAAGATAATACATCCCAGTCTCAAGATAGTCATCAATATCCCGATCCATCATCAGCTACACTTGTTCCAGATTCAGTATTAATTGTTCCACATACAGTCACTAGCGATATTCACAATGTATCGCTTACTGACCATGATGATTATTTATCAAATGATTTATCTCATATCCATCTTCTTCATTCAAATACTATTACTGATCCGAATTTAAATCATCATAATACAACATTAATTAATAATGATTATCATCATGGACAAGTTTTACAATATTTTACCGATACGTCAAATGATCGATTACGATATCTAAAACGTTCTAAAGCAATAGTAACACCATCAACATTGAATGCACCAAATTATGATCCAAATGGTGATATTAATTTTTTATATGATCTCGTTACACCTCCTGCAATACATCGACAATCAATATCATCACAATTAAATCATAATAATACTTTTTTCGATAATGAATGGAATGGACGAATATCATTACCAACTACAGCAACATCTAATATAGTTGATAATATTAAACAAGAACATGAACAGCGACAAATTTTACGATGAAATTATACATATGTATATCTCTGCCATTTTTATAAATGTGTAAAAAAATCTTCCTCATTTCCTTTCCTTCCGGTCATTTTTTTTTCTCAACTATATTTATTTATGCTTGTCTTTCCATTATGCCATCATATTATTAGAAAAACAAGAAGACATTTTTTTTACAGTTACCTATTTGTTGTGTTTTTTTTTTCATTATTTTTTTTCTTTTTATTGTTAACATTATTATTATTATTATTATTATTATCACTATCATCTTCATTCATATACGCATATTTTTAGGCAGATGTATTAGAGTGTATGTGAGTGTTGTATTTTTATTTTTCTTTTTTCTGTTCATATGCGTGTAAAGACGATTTGATTTGATACTATAGGTATCTAAGTATAAGTTTGTATAAGGAAAAGAGAGAGACCGAATTGATGAAGATGAAAAAAAAATAACTAGTAATATTTGATTATCTACAAATGAAATAATTTATGAACTAACTGTCTTTATAGTAAATAGTTAATCACACATAACCTGTTCAATAATATTAAAATTCAAATACAGAGCGTTTATAGCAAATCATAAACGTAACAGTTTATTCTCATAGCTATTCAATGCTATTACAATTATGAGAAAATATCGAAATTTTACAATAGTAGAAATGATTGAAGTAAAATCTTGCTTCCTCAATTAACTTCTTCTTAATTATAGAAATCGACAGACTATTATGGTAGATTTGTTTAAATTTTAACCGATTGTTATAAATTTTCAGTAAATGACATTATTATTTCATATATAAAATAACTCGAATATAATCTCGTTTTTCGCTCCAATTCTTTCAGTTGTTGATGTTATGACTATTATTTCTAAAATCATCGTGCATTAAACAATATCTTTGAAAAATATCGAACATTATGAACTCAAGGATGCATGCATCTATTTCTTAAAAAAATAAATGATAAATAAAAAAGCTTTTTGATATATCAGTTGATCGACATTAAATTCGAAATTGCTCGCATGATTCATATAATTCTATTCAACATTTTCCAAAATCAATTGTTCTCACTATATTCTAATATTTGAATGTTTATCACAAGTGTCTGTGAAATTATCAAGAATAAAATAACGAGTTAATTCATCTAATTACTTTCTTCAGTTTTACCCTCGCCTCTCAATTTTTCTTTAAATAAAAATTCAAGAAAAAACTATCAATCACATACATAAAACGATGTGTTTTATCATACATTTCAATTATTGATTAAATTATCACATATGCATTGAATTCACAATATATAGAACAAACGAAAACAAGTGAAAGAAATACTAGTTCTATTTCTGTCCTCCAACAAATGACATGCTCTTTTTGGACGGTGTGTTTTTTGTGCTCACACATATACTCTTCAATTTTCTCTCTTTCTCTCTTTTTCAATTTTATCTTCCTGTCCCTAGCGTTCGTTTGTCACGATCGCATTCGTTGACCCTTTCCTTTTTTTTTCTTCTTCTCTTCATTTATACAAACATATATATTCGTTGATGGTGTCCTAGCAGAAGATGACTTATATCAAGGTCATAATAGGTATGTCCTATTCAAATGAGATCCTTTTTTTTGTTTTTTATTTTGCTATCATAATTTCATTCAGAATTATTATTGACAAACATTTTTTTTATTTGCGATGGTCAATTCTTAACACCTGATCAATTAAGAGAACAACATGAACTTGGTTATGGAGCCCGAACACATTATGAAATGTCTGGTAGTCGACGAACAGATATGTTCAATCGTGTTAATCCAGATTATTTACTTCGAGGTCTTCTTTTATTTTATAATCGTATATAAAAAGTTATTCAGTTGTTTTATTTTTTTCTTATATATAGGTTTCTTTCCATTCTGGTCTATAGTGCTCATTTGTTTTTCGCTTATCTTTTTGACATTAGCGGTTGTTGGACTTATTGGTTATTTATTAGGATGTCGTCGACCAACAATTGAAGAACTTTATGCCAATGAGTTTGATCAATTAACTCCAGATGATGAATTTTTATTAGGTGCTGGTGGAATTTCAAATATGAACGATACAAGAATATCAATACAACATTCAACAAATGGTTTTTTTGATTATAATCAAAGAGATACTCGTTATGAATCATTACTACCTATTGAACGGACACGTGTTGGGCAGAGTCATGAAGATATGGTATAAATATAGTTTTGTTAAATATTCATTTCATTGTTCATAATTTATAAATCATTAATAATTGTTAACAATAAGTCGTATAGTAAAAAAAATATAAATACATAACGTTTGAAATTAGTTAATTAAAGTTTAACGGAAGCGAATAAAAACTAGAAGAAAAACTCATATAACAAAAATGAAAAATACAAGATATAAAAGACTATAATTATTGAGATTAAGTTATATATTTCACTGGCAATTCAATGGTATGTATAGAAGCTTTGTGAATGTTTTCAATATTTTATTTCCATCGAAAACTTACTCTATTAATTGACTTACAATTGATAATTAAAAGACAAACATTTTGAATGATAGAAGGTAATAATTCTTTACCCATATCTGTATCTTACAATTCTCCTAATGAGAAATTTGAATTGTAAAATTTATATGCAATTAACAGTTGCCGCTTTAACAAGATCTAGATAACTCCATAATTTACTCGGTTCATTGTATATTACAACTGGTATTTTTTCATGAATGAATAATTTATCTATTAGAGAAAGCTTTTCTTTGACAAATTACTTTTCGATAGATGTTTATCATTAATTCATGTCAGATAAATTGTTTTGAAAAGATAATTCAAACATTTTTCATGGTCAAAGAAAGGGAGAACATGAGCTAAACGCTTAAATCGACAAAAATGTTGCTGATACTATATAGAAGTTATGAGACAAACAAAATATATGTTTTTATACTTCATCATAATTTATCCATTTTTCTCTCTTTTAGTATTGGCAGTTATAAATTTTATTATTTGTCAATAAAAACCTTTACTTTCTTTCCTTTTACATCAATGTAATCTTCTTGAATTTACCAATAGAATTGACATAACTGAAGTATATCAACGATTACATTGATTAAGAAATAAGGCTATGGGCATGAAAAAATAGAGAACACTAACCATGCTTTACAACCACGAATCACAACTTAGAATGTACCGATCTCGATCTCGGGCTCGATTTTTCTCGGTCTTCCGGATTTCAGTTTTCTCGATTCGTGTTGCCTTGTTCTTTTTATCAGATGTCAATGGTTGAGAAATCTTTCATTTTGATGACGCTAATTTTGTTAAATGTGGTTCATTTGATCGAATTTGCAGGAAAAGTGAACATTTTTTTCATTAAAAGATTCGAATAATTTATAAAAGTGTTTATAGAATGCAAAGCGAAGAGAAGATACAAAGATAGTTTCTTTAATACTCAGGACTGACCGAGCCCGAGTCTTGGTATGGTCTGGGGTTCGGTATATCCGTAGGCAAGTCCATCGATCACAACTGTTATGTTGAAAACTGTCTTAAGCCTGTTGTCAAGGAAATATGGAAACAAAAAGAGTCAGCAGACACAAAGAGTATAAAATTGCTTCAAGACAACGCTCGAACTCATACTCATTCCGATGTTATTAATTATTTAACAGAAGAAAGTATCATTATAATACCGCATCCACCATATTCATCTGACTATGCACCATGTGATTATTGTCTAAATAACTACATCAAGCGTAATCAAAATTACTAACCAAACGAAAAGTCATTGGCTCGCACGGTATCCAAGGTGATGGAAAATACTTCAGCAGAAGAATTTAAACAAACGTTTGACATACTATTAGCAAGGATGATACTTTGTGTAAATAATCATGGTGACTATTTGGAACATTTAATAAAATAAAACTCAAATTGTCTCTTTCTCTTTATATTTATTAGATCGGTAAAATTTTCATATACTGCAGTGATTTCATATCTAAATACAAAAAAAATCTTATAGAAATAATTGAATATTTATATTTTTGAAATAAGTGAAAAAGAATTTTTTTACGTAGTGCGTTTATTATCTATCAAACCAATAACTATTATTTGAGATATTATGAAACATTAGAAATTTTGTTAAAACGAATAGTTTTTAAAGAACGATATGTTAGATTTCCTGTTCATTATAAATGGCGGTAAACTTTTAATATTTATAAAATTTATGAGAAATTTTCTCCCACATTTCATAAATGTAATACATAATTGCATACATTTATCGGATGAAACCATTCTTCTTACTCAAATATCTTTTTGGAAATATTAATAATATTGATGAAATTATTCAAAAAATAATTTATAACGAGAATAAATAATTTTTTCAGTTTTGTTCGATGATGAAAAAATTCAAGTATATATAAAAATAAGCAAAGCACAAGTTTTTTTCCGGTCTCCTGAAAATATGTGCTTATATGAGTGTGTATCATGCTACAATGACAATGCGCATGCTATCTTTTGTTTTGGGTATTTATTGACTAGAACATATCTACCAATACTCTCTCTTATCTAATTATGTTTCGACGTTTTCATTGCTCCATTAAAAAAAAGAATATATTGCGCAAACACAAGATCTAAACAATATTTGCAACATACAATTTTTCAAAATGTGTTAGCTATTCATATGTTACATCATGAAAATTGCTGCCATATTCGAATTTTTTCTTTCTAGATTCTTTTTTTTTCAGCGAAGCATTTCCTAGTGGTTTACTTTAAATATCTTTTACAATTGATCAAAATATGGCAAAGCATGAAAATATATTTCTTTCGTAACTGGTTTTACGAGTTTTTATAATTTCTTTCGATTTATTTTTGTAATCGAGGAAAATAAAGCTGCTTCTCAATTATTACTGCGAATTACCAATGATTATTCAATTTCTAAGACATTGGTAAATCAATATTTTCCTAATGGATTAGGTTTAAAATATAAAACTACACATTCAAATATATATCACGTGTGAGTATTTTTTTTAAAACACTTTTACTGTCTCATCAAGCCTGTCAATCTTTTTCAGTGTTGATATTGATGCTGAATATGAAACGTTTTGAATTGGATTATATCTACATTGTTCATCGTAGAAATTGTAAGTTACTGTAGTAAATGCAAACGGTCTGAAAATATATTTTTTATTAATAAGAAGAAAAACAGGGTTTTGTCTTCTTCAAGGATTCTCGGCATACTAATAAGTTTTTCATTGTACTTCCAATGATGCGAAATTTTGGAAAATCATCATTTCTTTCTCAATCTAATTCTCATTAAGATGAATAGAGATGTTTGTAAAACTGCTCAGAAAAAAACTTCAGCAATTAAAAATCTAATAGTGCTGAAGACTACAACATGGAAAATCCAAGGCTGTCTTACAAGATATCTCACCCTACTAGTATATCAGTTTTTTTTGAAAAATAGTTTTTAGGAAAAATAAGTAAGTCTAGTTTTCGAAATCACCAATCAATTAGTCAGAAAGTTGCTGTTTCTTATGATCAATTCTATGAAGAACATGTTTCTCTGAGCATGTTTTCAGGCTTTGTGTTAATGTTAAGACACGTATCAGAATTTGCAATAATATTTAAAAAATTCTGAAAACAATTAATCTTGAGATTTGTTGATTTGAAAACAAATTTTGACAATTTTTGTAGTTGATACTGTTCAAGCAACAACTATACAAACACCTAATCGTTTCAATACACCACCATTAAGACCACGCAGACACTTTATTGACTACTGTAAATTGTTTTATGTAAGTGACTTTATTTATCTAACTTTATTTTTTTCAAGAGGGATCTTTTATTCATTCTGTCACTGTACACAAGATGTGACAATTTTTGATATTAATATGGAACGTTTCTTTCTTTCTTTCTTTTGAAATAAATATTTATAAATCGGATGGATGTATAAATATTTGTTAATCTAATAAATTTATAAATCAATTTTAGATTTATGAATAGCTAAGATGTTTATAAATTGCTGTCAGAGGATCAAACTCTAACATTAATATTAAAAATTCTGATTCGTCAAGCTTTCACAAGAATTTCTTGCTGTAAATCTAACGGGTGAACCGAAAAAAAAAGAACTTTTTTGTTTTCAACATAAGTCCTTCAGTTTAAATCTGGTCGCGCCAATTTTTTTCCACCAGAATTGCCATTCAATTCTCTACAAAACTATGTATAAAAGATTTTTGTAGACTACAAATTGATTAAATTCGAAGGTATAGAAAAAAGGTTCGAAAATCTTCAACTTTCTAGCTCTAAATCCGGTTTTTCTAAAACTATGTTTTTCATATGGAGTGCTACAAAAAAAACTGAGGCAACTGTGTTAAAGAGTTCGAAATCCTGAACAAGATTCATGTCTCTGGAGATTTTTTTCTATCAAAAAATGAGCGAAAAATTCATGCCCAATTGTTTCGCTTTTTCGAAAAAACTCCACATCGATTTCATGTCTTTCATATGTACACAAAAACGCATGACATTCAGTTCAAGCATGTTATTTTGTGACGATGTTTTTTCTTGTCTGAAAGCTAACTTACTTGATTACATCTTTATGTACACTAGTGGGTTCGAATCATGCAGAGTTTTGTTAGCGGTAAAGCTTTGTAAAAATTCAAACCAGGGCTTCAGGGTGAAGTTTTGAAGATATCGAGTTAATAGGCCAAGACCACTTTCAAAGAAAACTATTTCAAGGATATCAGAGAGAGCGTACTTGGAAATATCAGAATATCTTCCTTCTGTAATTTAAGCTATGGTATAAGTTGTGGAAATATTTTTCAAAGTTTGCTGCATTTTGAGTTTGAAAGTTGAAGATTTTCGGACCTTTTTTCTATACCTTCGGATTTAATCATTTTATAATCCACAAAAATCTTTTAGACATGGTTTTGTAGAGAATTCAACGACAGTTTTGATGGAGAAAATTGGTCCGATCGGATTTAAACTGACGGACTTATGCCGAAAATTAAAAGGCACTTTTTTCCGATCTAGACGTTAAATTGGAATAAATGTACTAATTAATTAATTAATTAATTAAATAGTTAAAATAAAATTTTCATTAGTAAACTAAAATAAATATACAAGATAAATACGTAATCATGTAAATCTGTTTGATAGCTAATATCATTGTCGATGCATTAGTAAATAATTATTTCAATTCATTTGAAATTTAATATCATCATAAGCCGACTTGTAAATGATTTTAAAAAAAATAAATAACGATTTTAATCGATAACATATTTAATATAATTGTAAATGAATGAATAAATACTTTCTGTTAGATAACCGTTTAAATTGATTGAAGTGCTCATACCATTCTATAATAACTAATAAATCATACCACACAGATAATTGTTTCAATTCATTTCATTGTTAATATTATCATTGTAAATAATGTAATAAATAATTTCATTAGGCAAATAATCATTGTAATTCGTCATATTCTTCTTTAGTTCAGATATGATCCGCTAATGACTTATGTCGATGAAATCACTGATTGTTCTATATTGATTTATTCTGAGAAAATTGTATGTCAGCTTTACCACTGATAAGAAAATCAAAATAAGAAACGGAACAAGGAGATATATATGAATAACTATACATGATTTACTTTTGAGCATGATAGGATAGATTGTATATAATGAAGCAATCATAAGAAAATTGCTCGTCAGTTTATGAAAGCGTTACAAAGAAAATAATAAAATCAATTGACGATCGATTCTTTTTTATTGTCTAACCATATAAAAATTTTATATTTCGGAAAAATTTCTACAAGAAGATATAGTTGTACAAACATCGATTGTAACTGCTGAACCTCAATTAAAAGCAGCAACAAATCAGTCACCACCTTTTGAACAACTGCGTCGCGGTTACCTGTAGAGCCAACTCTGCATTGTAGTTGCCCATAAGTGCGACGCATTGATTGCAGTTAAAAAGTCATATATTCGACTGCAATCGACTTTGACGCAGTTGCGTTGTAATTTTCTGCAAGTACGGGTCACAGTGCGAACGCTGTCATACATATGGGTATCTTGTTCATAAAGAATCAACGGATGAATAGCAAAATAGTAAGAAAAATAAAATAGGACACAAACATAGTATTTTTTTTTTAATTTTAAAATGATTTTTTTCAAAACAAGTGGTTGATATTACAGTTTTGTCATTTATTTGTGGAATGATGGTGATGCGTTGTAAATAACTATACGTGATTTAAGTGTCACGTAGTTTTCTTATAGTTTCCTCTTGAGTTCTGCTTAATAAAGTAACTACTTTTTCATTTTTTTTGTCATGGTCTTGTTTGTTTGTGCGTTTGCTCTTGCAATTATGTTTTATTGAATAATTGAAACAAATGCTGTGTTAATCAAACCATTCATCGTTTTCTTTTGAATATTATATCTCACTGCACTGTTTGATATATTTCTAATGAATAATTTAAGATATTAAAGAAAAAAAACAGTAATTTAGTAAATGTAACAGTAATGTTGTAGTGATTGGTTAAAATCACGTGCAATTTTTTTTTTGTGTATTGAAAAGTTTTGAATTTTTTTTATTCATCTTTATTGAGTAAGTATTCCATTATGTAAATTGAACATATATAAATATTATTTCCCATCGAGAAACTATTTCTATGATAGAAAATCAATAGAATATGAGAGACATGAAATAAAATTAATTAATTATTGTTTTTAACCCTTTCATTACGAGACACGTATATATTTGTGTTGAACTTTTGCATATATTATCGTTTTTATAATATTATTTAGACTCTATCGAAAAGACTTCTCTCTTTGTTTCTTATCTTGATAACATTATTGTGCTATCATTCTATATAGCTATGTGTGTCTTTATGTACTTCCTCTTGCATTCCAATACGCTTACTTCTCACATTCTGCTTCATTCTGATATATTTTGATTCATTGTTTTTCTTTTCTATTTCAACACGTTCTCTCCTATATAACTGTCAATTCTAAACAAGAAACAACTTATATCTTTCGATATCTATTCTCACATGACTAAAATAAATTCTTATTATTCTACATGTGTCTTCCCACATGAGCAATTTCCTATTCATATCGATCATGTAAAAATTTTCGCTGAATATGGGAACGTCTACAAATAATGATGCTTATGAAACCTAAATGGATAGCGGATCTGATGGTAACTGTGAAATGGAAATTGATGAAGTTTATTCATCAGAAAACGATCTAATACCAGAAGAACACCAAACATGGGAACTGGATTAAAACTGCTTTTGTGCCGCATCTCTTCCATTTCGATGAAAAAACTCTGGTATGTCATCTAACATAAGCGCGATGACAAGTAATGCTTCTCTCGATTTTTTCGAACTTTTGTTTGACGAAAAGATGATTGATATAATTGTCGAAGAAAAGAACAAGTATTAGGACTTTTCTACCAATAATGTGACACGTAATACAGCTTCAGATCAAGTAAAATGCATATCAACAAATCGCTCTGAAATATACACTTTCCTTGCTACATTTATGCTAATGTCTGTAAATAAAAAAAATAAAATCCTCAACTACTGGTCAAATGATCCAATGATTGCCACACTGATGTTTGGACAATTATTTTTCTCTCTCGCGATCAATATTGCATTTCGAGAAACAAAAACTTTGTGTGATTACGTACATCTGTATATACTTTATCTAAATATCAAATCATATTTCCTCAAGACTGTTGCATAGTTGTAGAAAAGTGATGGTTATAATAATTTAATGATTTTTGCTTGATCAAAATTATAGGACCACTAGCCTATTTTCGTTATTTGTGAACCAAAGAGACGGTAGTTTCTTTTGAAAGTTGCACAGGCAGAGAGCGGAGTACCGTCTAAATGTTGCGATGTAGAAAGAATTTGAAAGTGATCTTCGTTTGAATATAAAAAAAGATTATATTATTTAAGCCAAAATAGCTGGAAAACGTCGTCTAATCTCAATATTTTGGCTGCGGTACTTGAAATAGAGGTAGAATTCATTTTTAGTCATTAGAGTCAAATAATATACACCTTTTACTACAAAAATAAATGTTTGTGAGATGTAGATGTTAGCTCGTTGAGAAACACGTATGGGTATCGTAACATGAAACATATATTTCAAAAATCAAGATAATCGCCGTTTGACGTATTTCTTAGCTTAACCTGAAATAAACCTGCTTCTAGCGCACTTCTAACTCTTGTTCAGACGCATTTTGTCCGCAAAGCTCAAACACATCGAAATAATGATTATTTTTAGGCGAGATAGTACTTATATTGATAAAAAACTGCCAGAGAATGAATTTGACTTATTGAGTGAGACTATACCAGTTATGATACCCATACGTGTTTCTCAACGAGCTAACATCTACATCTCACAAACATTTATTTTTGTAGTAAAAGGTGTATATTATTTGACTCTAATGACTAAAAATGAATTCTACCTCTATTTCAAGTACCGCAGCCAAAATATTGAGATTAGACGACGTTTTCCAGCTATTTTGGCTTAAATAATATAATCTTTTTTTATATTCAAACGAAGATCACTTTCAAATTCTTTCTACATCGCAACATTTAGACGGTACTCCGCTCTCTGCCTGTGCAACTTTCAAAAGAAACTACCGTCTCTTTGGTTCACAAATAACGAAAATAGGCTAGTGGTCCTATAATTTTGATCAAGCAAAAATCATTAAATTATTATAACCATCACTTTTCTACAACTATGCAACAGTCTTGAGGAAATATGATTTGATATTTAGATAAAGTATATACAAATGTACGTAATCACACAAAGTTTTTGTTTCTCGAAATGCAATATTGGTCGTGAGAGAGCAAACGCTTTTCTTAAAATGCATGGTCTTATAATCTTGATCATTACTGTATATTTCTTGGATAAAATGGTGATTTTGATCAATAGAACATTGTATCGAAATAAGGCTTTCACTGTCCGACAGACTTTGTCGAATTAGATTTACACCATAAACGGTTTTGATGGAACATGTTCCGAGGCGAATCAGCCCAGTGATCAGTGTAGAATATGGTGAACTGACTGGTTAAGTCAAGATTTATCGAGAACCAAAGATGCTACGAAGAAACCGTTTTCACCATCTAATAAAGCTCGTCGAGTTGTACTTGTAACATGGATAGTTTTGTTGGAACAAGTTCTTCGACGAATCTGCTCAGAAATTATCATTTGGCTGAAATTTTTCAAAAGGAGAAAAACATATATTTTTCTTTTTTCTTGGTTATCTTAGAAGATATCGAGGAACGGATCTTACCACTTGATAGAGCATCTTGATTTCTAGTTAGAAACAATATAATCAATATTGGAACATCTTTCTAAACGAACTGGTCAAAGAATGCAAAAAAACTGATGTAACCACACGCCTTAATAATTATGGGTACTGGTATTCTGCAGATTTCTCGAGAATGGAATACGCTATCGAGAAACAGCTTTCGCCATATGATAGAACTCCTTATGTTTTACTTGGAACATCAATGCTTTTATAAGAACATGTTTCTGGCAGAATCAGACCAGAAATTACTGTTTGGATGAAATTTTTCCAAAGGAGAAAAACACGTATTTCACTCTCTTCTCCGTTATTTTAGGAGATATCAAAAATGATTTTTCTAATTCCCTTGAGCTCATCAGGCACTACTTAAAACATATACAATCCATATTGCCACATGTTTGTGGATGGATCGGGATTTGCAATAACCTATATATTATTTTTTGAGTTTGATTGCAAAATGCACAATCCTTTATAAAAACAAGTAATCGTGCTTCTGCATGATACGCATACATCACATTATTTATGTGTATGAAAGAAGAACAGGATACAAGAAAAAAATGATCCAAACGCTTCAATGATTTTTTTTCTTTCCTCTTCTTCTTTCATACACATAAATAATGCGAGGCATGCTTATCGTGTACAAAAACTCAAGTAATGATTATTATATACTTAACTTCGTGCACATGTGACAAAAAAGCACACTAAACACCATATATTTTCGTGTAACGTTCGCTTCAATCGTGCATGATCAGGTTTTGAGTGAATATATAAATTAATAAATACATAATATCGAGCATAAAAAAAATATTACTACACTATTCGCTTTAACATTATCAACCCTTTTGATCTTGTTTCATATTTCTAAAATATTTCCCTTTGATCAAATAGACAATTTTTCTGATATAAATGTTTATTGATGTTAAAAAAAAAATAACTACAAAAAAAGAAAATGGCTAAGAAATGTTGGAAAATGTCCTGGTTGCTGGAGAAGTGCTTTGCAAGGAGATCGGAAGTGTATGCAGATTGATCACAATTGTCTGTCCTAATAGTGATACAAGAAAAATCAATGAATAAATAGAATTCGATTTGAAAATGAAATACACTTACCCTCTTCTATTTTCAGTGTTTATTCATATATCTTCTACAATCCATAGATAAATAAGACACAACACCGTAACACAACGAACTCACACGAGAAATCAATAATCGTATACAATGATTTATTTCTCGTGTGACTTTTATTATTCTATTCACTGACATTCTTTGAGTGCAAAAGAGATAGTAATTGATGGCTCACAGATGATTCTCTCTAGTTATTATACCCTTTGGACACAAAGACTGCCAGTACAATCATGTGATAAAACTCACATGAACAACGAATTATGGTATACAACGATTCATCTCTCATGTAAATTTAATCATTAGATGCACTGGCCTACTTTATCTCGAACGAGAATAATAACTGACGAACCTCATCTGATTCTATTCAATTATTATCCTCCTTTGGACACAAAGACTCCCAGTGCATCCAATATTTACAGTGACATGAGAAATGAAGCATTATATTAAATGATTCATTTCTCATGTTGTCTTGATCATTGAATACACTGGCAGTTTTTGTGTCCAAGGAAAACACTAACTGAATAGAATGATTTAGGCCTCTTCAGTTATTATCACCATTGGATACAAAGACTACCAATGCATCCAATGATCAAAGTCATATAAGAAATGAATACGTATATACCATGATTCAATTTCTCAGATGACTTCGACCATGGAATCTGCTCACAGTATTCGAGTCGAAGACGGATAATAATTGACAAGATCCGGGCTATTCTCTTCATTTATTCTCCTCGTTGCACACAAAAGTCCACCATTGCAACCAATGATTTAAGTCGCATAAGAAATATATCATTGCGTACAATGATTGACTTCCCATGTGACTGTGACCTTTGCATGCACCGCCTGACTTTGGTGTGCAAGGAGGAGAATAATCGTAGAGAATCAATCGAATCTCGTCAATTATTATCGGCTTTCCACACACAGACTGCTAGTGCATTCCATGACCAAAGTCATCTGAGAGAATGAATCATTCTATATGATGATTCATTTCTCATGTGACTTCGATCATTCGGTACACTGGAAGTCTCTGTGCCCAACGGGGATAATAACTGAAGGGTATCAAATCATTCTATTCAATTACCATCTTTCTTCAACACAAAGACTGCCAGTGTATTCAATGATCAAAGCGACATGAGAAATGAATTATTCTATACAATGATTCATTTTTCATGTCACTTTAAACATTGGATGTACTGGGGTCTTTGTGTCCAGAGAAGAATAATAATTAAAAAGAATCAGATAAGTTTCGTCAGTTATTATTCTCCTTCGACTTGAAGTCTACCAGTGCATCTGATGATCAAATTTACATGAGGAATAAACCATTCTATACTATAATTCATTGCTCATACGAGTTTCATCATTGAATGCACTGGTCGTCTTCGTGTCCAGAAGGGATAATAACTGAAGAGAATCAGCTGTGTACCGTCAGTTATTATCTCCTTCGCACTCAAAGGCTGCCGATGCATCAAATGATCAAAGCAATATAAAAAATGAATCATTGTATACAATCCTTCAATTCTTATGTGGCTTTGATCATTGCTTGTGCTGACAGTCTTTGTGTATGAAGGGAATAATAATTGAACAGAATCACATAATCCTCTACAGTTATTATTCTTCTTAGACGCAAACTTTATCTGCACATCTGATGAAAAAAGTCACATAACAATTGAATCATTGTTTACAATGATTCATTTCTCATGTGACTTTAATCGTTGGCAGCATCGCAAGCCCTTATGTTCAAGGAAAATAATCGCTGTAGTGAGTTAAAGGATTCTATTCAATTATTATTCTTCTTAGACACAAAGACTGTCAGTATATTCAATGATCAACGTCCCGTGAGCAATGAATCATTGTATACAATGGTTCATTTCGCATGTGCCTTTCATCATTGGTTGCACTGGCAGTGTTTATGTCCACGGGAAAAAATAACTCACCAGCCGGATCTGATTTTCTTCAGTTATTTTCCCCCTTGTACACAAAGACTACCAGTGCTTCCAATGATGAAACCCACATGAGCAATGAGTTATTGTATAGAATGATTCATTTCTCGTGTAAATTTCATCATTAGATGCACAGCAGACTTTGTGCCCAACGAGGATAATAACTGACGAGACTCAGCTGATTCTCTTCAATTGTTATTTCTCATGAACACAAAGACTTCGGATACTTTCAATGATCAAAGTCATATGAGAAATGGATTAATGTAAGTGATGATTCATTTCTTATGCAACTTTGATCATTAGATGCATCGGCACTCTTTGCATCGAAGGATGGTAGGAAGTGTAGAGGATTATGTGGCTCTCGTCAATTATTATCCACTTTGGCCACAAAGCCTGCTAGTGTTTTTAATGTTCAAAGCCACATGAGAAATGAATTGTAGTATACAGGGATTCATTTTCCATATGACTTTCATCATTAGATGCAGCGGCAGTGTTAGTGTTCAAGGGAGTTGATAATTGAAGAGGATTACGTGATTGTTTTCAATTATTATCCTTCTTGGACACAAAATCTACCAGTGCATTTGAGGATCAAAGGCACATGACAAATAAAGCATTCTGTACAATGATTTGCTTCCTATGTGGCTGTAATCATTGGATGCACTGCCAGGCTTTGCTTCGCACGGGGATAATGACTGAAGAGAATCAGATGGGTTTCGTCAGCTTTCATTCTCCTAGGACACATAGACTGCTAGTGCATGCAATGATCAAATTCCCATGAGAAATGAATCATTGTTTATAATAATTCACTTCTTTTGTTACTTTGACCATTGGATGTACTGAGACTCTTTGTGTCCAGGTAGGATCGTAACTGTAGAGAATCAGGTGAGTTTCGTCAGTTATTATCTCCCTTAGATATAAGGAATGTGAGGGCATCTAATGCTCATAGTCATATGAGAAATGAATTATTGTAAGCAATGATTCATTTTTCATGTGACTTGGATCATTTGATGCACCGGTGCTGGTTGTGCCCAAGGAGAATTATAACTGAGGAGACTCATCTGATTCTTTCCAGTTATTATTCGCCTTGGACACATAGACTATTGGTGTATCGAACGGTCAAAAGGACATGAGAAATAGATTATTGTAGAGAATGATACATGTCTTATGTAGCTTTGACCATTCGATGCACTTGCAGACTTTACATCCAAGAGTGATAATAATTGAAAATAATCACATAAATCATCTACACTTATTATCCTCCTCGGACACAATGTCTGCAACTGCATCTGCTGATCAAAGTGACATAAAAAATGAATCATTGTAAGGAACAATTCGTTATTTATTTGGCTATGATCATTGAATTTACTTGCAGTGTTTGTTTCCAAGGAGAAAAATACCTGAATAGAATTGTTCTATCCTCTTCGATTAATGTCGTCCTTGGACATAATAACTTTGAACGGACTACATGATCAAAATCATATGAAAAACGAATTTTTATTAGCAATGATTCATTTCTTATGAGTCTTTAATTATTGGACACACTGGTAGTCTTTGGGTCCTACTCGGAGAATAACTGACGAGACTCTTCTGATTCTCTTCTATTATTTTTTGTCCGTTCAAAGTAAAGGTTGGCAGTGCATCCAATGATCAATGCCACCTGGACAATGAAGTATTGTATAGAATGATTCATCTCTTTTGTGAGTTTAATTTTTTGATGCGCCTGTAGTCTTTATGTCGATGCGGGATAATAACTGAGAAGAATCATCTGATTTTCGTCAGTTATTATCCGCTTTGAATACAAAGGCTGCCGACGCATCCAATGATCAAAGTCAAATGTGAAATGAATCATTGTATGGCATAATTCATTGCTAAGGTGAGTTTCATGATTAGATGCACAAGCAGTCTTTTATGGTAAAGGGGCGTAATAAGTGAACAGAGTTACCTGCATCAATTTTGTTATTATCGTCCTCAGACAGAAAGACGAAGGGTTATTCCATTGGAGAGAATAAGTGAAAAAGTGTATATTTTTATGAAGATGTTCTAGTATTGCGCTCTATTTGCCAAGTGTGACTTGATTTGGCTGGTTGTTGAATAGCATATATTTGAATTGATTCACGACTGTCAAAAAGGAGACTGCGGAGGAGTGCACGTAATTGGTGTTGTCGGGTTTCGAGTGAATCGCTATCGTCCTGATCCTGGCTGTAGCTGTATACTGTGAGCAATTGTGTGATAAATAGTATTGCAACGACAATCATGACGATGCCTTTGGAGTTCATGGTTGCTGTTCGTTCGTGTAGTAGTTGGATGGATGGATGGATGTAAATTAGATTATGAATCGATGTATATAGTTTCACTAGGTATTTATTCTATGATTGAAGAGTGGAGAAGGAAAGTTTACGCTTGAGCTGCTTGAGATATGGGCAGAGGCAGTGAGGCATGTAGAAGGATTGTCAACTCTCATTAGCAGCAAAAATTCGAGTAACTTTGTATGGAGGAAAGAAAAAAAGTGATTCAGGACGTATGATTTTTGTAGAGGTGGCAACCCACTAACCGTCAGTAGAAAAAGAGGAAAAGAAGAGGCACATTTTTGGATTTCTAAAAATGCGAACATAGACTGTCAACAGGTGTAAAAGTCGATAAATCATAGCGGCATTAATCTGGATTATTTTCATAGTCAAAAACTAAAAGACTAAACTGATTTTTATTCATGAGATTGGCGATCATGCGTTTTTTGCCGACCTAGAGAAAAAACCACCAAAGAAAAAAAAAGGATTGAGCTTGAACAGATTAGAATATTGCGAGAGCAGAGAGGCCTCATAAAAGAGACAGTAGAGCGTACATATTGATGACAGGAAAAGGCGATAAATTCAGTTGTAAACAAAAGTTTCAACGTTTCTTTCGCAAATCTGTAAGCAGAATTTCCATCCTGGGCAACAGAAGTTCTCTCTAAAAACACAACCATACGAATTTTGATTCTTGAGCTCACTATGAATGAGTTTTGACGATTCATCATGAAATTACACTAAAGACGAGAAAATTTTACGTTTTTACAGTAACATCACGAGAAGAAATTTTATCGAAGTTTGTGAGAGGCTATCATTGATTCTTCTTTGAGGCAACCAAAAGTGAAGGACCTGCTAATGAGTGTGAAGTGATAGTTTGCGAATCATTCTGTCGCTGGCAAAACTTTCAGAACTCTATTTGCTAAAGTTGGGCTTTGTTTTTGTGCTAAATCGCCTATGTCTTGCAAATAAACGATTTCCTGATTTAACTAAGTATGATCACTGTGACGGTATATTAAGCAGTTCTGAAGTCGAAATTCTTTACTTTCAGTTATTAAAATTCATGTTTAAGTTCATAACAGAAGTTGCCTTTGTGTTACACTCATGCTTTATGCATAACTGTCAGAGAAAAACTGTGAATGAGCTCAGTCATCCAATTTTCAAAGCTTTATATTTCACATAAACAAGCTCACCGCAACTTATTTCAATATTTCTAAATTTCAACTCTAATAAATTTAGAAATAAAAGAAGAAAGAGAGGCGGAGCGGAAAACCAGTTGTTAGCTAATATTTTTTTTCAATCATTTCGATTATCTTATTACAACTGATTCATATTAATTTATTTTACATTTAATATTATTTTTATTTTTATTTTGGTTATATAAACAAGTCAGTTTTATCATAGTTAAGTTCGATGTTTCCTTTCTATATGGTACCAGTACCATTTTATTTTTCGTATTTCCTTAAACATATACTTTGGATTGTTATATAATATCGACGGAAAATATATGCCACTGTTATTTATAAGCATCCAACAGCATACATATAGTGATGCAAATGTTTCGGGTAAGATATGCACATGGGATCTGGTTGATTAATTTAGTGGCATTTAAATTAAAAGCACACATCGTGTCTTATATATTAATTGAAAGAAGACTAATGAAATATTGTAAAAAAAAATATTTTTTTTTATCGCACCTTACACTCTTATGAATTCGGCAATAAATTCAAACATAATCCTATCTCACTGAAATTATCCACAATGATTCTACCGCATTCTCAAAATAAAAAAAAATTTTCGACAGATATAACCATTATCATATCAATCACTATAAAAATACGATATACTACTTCAGTTTCGAATCAAATTTTCATTTACCTGCTAAATATATTTCTCCAACAACCTATTGTTTTACAAAAACGATCCATTATTGGTTAAAATGTGAATTTATTCGCCAACTCTAAATTTCAATTTGCATAATTTGCACGAAAAATTAAATAAAATGCGACTATGCCTATATTCAGCGTCGTCCTTTCTGCAGGCAACTCCGATAATTAAAGCTATGTTCCACTGTCTTTGCCCTAAAAAGGCGAGAACGGATGCCACTGATTGCCATATTCAGCATCATCTCTGTGGAAGAGAATGTGCTAGCTAGAAATATTCAGCGTCCTATATGAAGCAGAAGGTGCCATCGCTAATGATGTCCAACAGCGTCTTTGCGGGAAGAGTGTGATTGCTGACTGTATCTAGCGCCGTCTCTATGTGAATAGTTGCGAAAGCTGGCGATAACAAGACTCGTCTTTGTTCGAGAGAATAGGTGCGACCAATGGCGATATTGAGTGCCGTCTTCGTGAAAATAAATGCGATGGCTGGCGATACCAAACCTCATCTTTCTGGGAAATTGTGCGATTGCTAGCGATATCGAGCGAAATAGGTGCGATCACTAGCGACTTCCAACGTTGTCTTTACGAGAGAGGTTGCGGATGGCTTACGATATTCAGCATAATATTTCTGGGTAAGGGTGCTAGCGGTAGCGATTTGCATCGTCGTCTTTGTGGCATTAGATGCGATCGGTACAGATATTCAGCATCGTGGTTGGTGAATACGGGTGGGATTTCTGCAAGTTTTTAACGTGGGTTTTGCTATAGTGGAGTATGATTCATGTACGTATGCAGAATTTTTTTCGTTATGATTTTTTATGAGTGCTGCTCATATTTGTGGGTTGTTATAAGCTCTGCCTTTCACACTATTTTGATATATAGGTCATTTTTTTTTCTTTCTCTCTCTCCCCCCTCTCTTTTTGTTTCTTTCTACCTATGATATCATGTATTGTGTTCTGTTGTTATGATATCGATATATCTTTTTATTAATTCAAATGATATCATGTATTCTTACCGTCCATCTCCTTCTGTTTTTCTCATACATATATAAGTGTGTTTCTGTTTAGTCAGATTATTGATTTCTTCTCCCATCTCTACTCATTTTCATGATACGTGTGTTTTTCATATGTTGAAAATAAAGTATAAAGAACCCCAAAAGAAAATGTTTTTCTAATATTTGGTGCCATGACCGATTATTTTTTCATTATTATCAAATAATAAGAAATTTTACTGGGCCAAGATCAATCATTCAACCAGAACTTCGCAAGTTTAATTGATCACACTTTTGGTTCATTATTTCATAAGAGGAGATTTTTATCGAAGAATAGCTTGTATTATCTAATCATTGACATTTATCAAAGAGGAATTCCTTTTTGGACTTACCTGTTATGTCATATGATTTATCTATAGCCTGACATGATCAAAGTATATTTTCCGCTAGGACTTATAATTTACAAAGAAGTGGTATTCGTCTGGAATTAATTGGTGATCTGTTAATAAAAACATTTGAATAAATAGTAAAAAATATACTATGAAATTTTTTAAAAATATTACACATCATGTTCAAACAATGTCTTACAACGCGCAGAATTCAGCGACGATGATATGTTATCGTGAATGTCTATCTAATTTAGAAAAATTCAATGATGTCGGAGAACAAAAAGCTATATAATTCATCCAGTGACATTGAAAGAATTGGAAAAATGATCGATGCAAATAATGATATTTTATATTGTATATGCCTGGCAAAATTAAATGGTGAAGCTAAGCTCTGGTATGAAAACAATATGACATTCACCCAATGGAAAAATCTGAAATCAGCATTATTGGAAAGATTCACATCAGCTGATTCATCATCAAGAACACTTGAACAATTAAAAGGACGTAAACAAAAACCGGATGAAACAGTTACATTGTATTATGATACTACTATTAAATTATGCCATGAATATGATGCAAATATGTTTCAAAAAATTGTGATATCATGACTCAAAAATGGAATTAAAGATTTATTAAAAACTCAAATAAAACGACAAATGAAATCATTAGCGGAAATGCCACGAACTACACAAGCATTTTTAAAAATTGCAAAAGATAAACAGGAATAATAAAAAAATAATTCATGAATCTGAATCAACATCAGCATATATACTATATTTCACGAATATGGTATCAACAACATTAAAATGATGGGAAGACATATTTCCAAACGTCTTAAAACAACCGTATTCTTTACAAACAGCTGCACCACATGACTCTAAAACTATACATCAACAAAGATCAAATTTCAATGAAACACATCGATCGCGATCACGAATTCGTCAACCACCTTTACAACACCTTTTATCTATATTGCGGCCGCAATCATCAAGATTTCGTCATAATACACAACAAATTAAATCAAGAAGTGCCGTATCAATTGGCCTATTGAGCATTAAAATCCGTAAAACGAATACTTGCCCTATATGCAGATGAAACAACCACCGTACAATCGAATATTATTATAAAAACCCATCTAGATGTCACAAATGTCGATAGTCCAATCACCGAATTCGTGATTGTGCGCAGGTTTTCTACTAGCTGAAAGCCGTGATGGTGATGAGTCCAGTAAGAGGAAGATAAATTCATCAACAATTAATATTATTCCACCACAATTATCAAATCCAATCTATGTTTAGAGTGGTCTTTATTCTTCTATTTTCTTTCCTGCTATTATCTTTTTTGTTAAAATAATAGGTATCGAAATTTTACTTTATTGATGATTAGTGATAGTTTTAAAACACTGTGTTTTTCTAGGAAAAAATCATGCAACCTACTTTCAATAAATTTTAAGACATGTTTTTCGCAAGGTATCTTTCAAATGTGCATAAAACTTTAGAAGATTCTACAGCAGCAGAAGATAGATGGCGTATATCTACACTCATTATAATGCTTATATAAATTTATATTTTAAACCATGTGATTGGACCCTTCAGAATATGAATAAAGAGCATACGAACGTTGCCTGTTTTTTCCTCTTATTCGATTACGGTTCATTGATTTTTCTTTTTCTCCTTTTATATCATTCAGTGTGTACATCCTCTGCATTATACAGTGAATATCTTTTCTTCCGCTAAGGCCTTCTCTACAGTATCATTTTTGGTTGCTTATAAGAGGTCGAACAAAAAAAGCAAATGCAATCACATCAACATCTTTCTTCTCTGATCAAGAATACTTGAGCACATGGACAGTCAATATACAAAAAATCTATATCATCGTTACTAACAATACAGAATTTATCTCGATATGTTACAACTCGTGTGCAACAGATTAATTTAGACTTCGAGACAATGAATTCTTCAACTTCAGTTCGAAAGTAAAAAAATGAAGTAAGACTACATCATTATTGTCTCGAAACATAAAAAATCATTAATGTTCTCATCTTAAAAATACAATGCCCAGTTTATATTCTCCCAAATCACAATATCTAAGGTAAAAGAGAAACAAGAATTGAAAGCACAAGAGTATACTCACTCCTACAAAAACGAAATAACAACAAAAAAAGCCATTATCTCGATGACATTTAAGATTTCTAAAACGAGCAAAGACCACAGCCAATATCGTGTATTTAAAACCACTAAGTATTCACATGTAGTAACATTCATCATTTAACATCAGCTATTTCACCTAATGTAGAAATAAAATTAATAAACATCCGATACAGTATATCATTATCTTATTATGTAAGAAAAGATGATACTGACCCTTCTTCTGTGAGAGCTTGTCAAAAATATTACGCTTTCTTTGAAATTCCCTAATCGAAAACTGCTCTGGGACAAATCTAGGAGCACTATTATCTTTTAACATGTTTTAATTATTGATACTTTTCTTTCATATTTAGAAACTCGTCCCTCACCATAATCTCAACAGCTAGCAATGCATGATATTATCAAAAGCCAGTAGTATCTATTCAAAGTCACTGCAAAAGCCAGCAGTGCATGACACTATAAGAATCAATAGTGTCATTTCAAGTCATCGTCGAAGCCAACGATGCATGATACTATCAAAAGCCAGTAGTATCATTTAGAGTCACTGCAAGAGTCAGCAGTGCATGACACTATAAGAGTCAATAGTGTCATTTCAAGTCATCGTCCAAGTCAACGATGCATGATACTATCAAAAGCCAGTAGTATCATTCAAAGTCACTGCAAGAGTCAGCAGTGCATGGCACTATAAGAGTCAATAGTGTCATTTACAAAGTAATTGCTACGATGTGTGGTAGTGTGAGTGAGGTGGTTGGTAGCGTCGTATTGATCGAGCGATCATGATACATGTCTTGTGGCAATCTACTCAAGTGTTTTTAAAGGCAATCCCAATAAGTAATAAACGTGGAAACTTCGAATTTAAGCCTGAATGTTATGTGTACTTCAAAAAGTAAAAATAATTGACGACAGATTGATTCAGATTAAACTCTGAAAAACCATCTTTGAACGCACTAAGAAACTACCTCCTCAGCCCTGTAGATGCTCTCTTTTTGTCTCGTATGATGCGGCAAGGAGTTAATTCTGCAGCCTTGATTGAGTTTTACACATGAACACTTGTTTATTTTGATTATATATCTTGGTAAGTTTATAGAATTTTCCCTCGTTTTATAAATTCATATTAATTATATGATGATTGAGTGTAAAATGTTGAGGATCATTATCAAAGGGTAATAGCGCATCATAGTGATGGCCAGTAAAATAAATACATAAACTCAATTTGTTCATATCTGTTTGGTATGCAATATATTTAAGATGACCACCTGCGATTCGTTTATGGAATCGATCGATCAAATTTTGTATACAAATATCGAATGGAATATAACGTCTATGTTTTGGATTATTGCCAAATTTGATGTACAAAGAAATAGGCTAATGTAAGGCTGTCGAAATTGCTTAAATTTGAACTTCTCCTCTCCCATAGGCGGCGGAGCCACGAGGCCTAGGTAGGCACGAGCCTACCCTAGATTTCAACTGGGTAGGCTCAGATAAAGGTTTGGGTAGGCTTGTGTCAATATAGATAAAGGTTTAACTTGTCTTAATTTAATGTAAAAACTGTCAATATTAGTTAATTTTCGCGTTCTTGTAATAGATGACGCGTTATTGCAGAGTCACTCCACATTTTATCATTTACAAACTCGTGTCCAGTGGCATCCTAGTTGACTTGCTTGTTGTATATGTCTGCGTTAAATTCTATCTTTTGATCAAAAAAATGATTTAGCTATTCTTCTAAGTATCTATTCAGAATAAATTTCGAATTTTAAGGCCTTCCTCCACTCAAAAAAGTCAATTTTTGCAAAAAAATTTCGAAATTGAGATAAATGTATGGGAAGATAGCCTATCTTTAGACCTTTCAGATTTGTTATGTTTTGTTATCCTACATCTCTGTGTTACCCAAAATTTTCGATAGTTTTCGTTAACTTCTTGAAAAATCTGCTTATTTTTAAAAAAAACGAAAAATGTTTTTCGTTCTTTCCCAGTTTATAGTTTTTTGACTTTCGTTTCATGATTTCTCGGTTCAAACCCTTTCAATATATTTAAATATTTTTCGTGTTTGAAAGAGTGCGCCAAGATGCAGGGCAATACAGAGTCTTTTTGTTAATTAAGCTTTGTTTTTTATTCTCTTTCTCGTAGAGAAGAGTCTTACAAACATTAATTGTCTGCTGGCTTGTGTGTCCGCAAAGGGTAAAAAAACATAAGTGTTGACCGAAGAGTAATCGAGGACGAGGAATTCAAATCTGAAGTTAGTTGCTTAAAAATTTTTTGAAGATCAATTTTTTAAACAAACGACAAATTTTTAAGAAAAAAGCATTTGTTTTTTATGAAGTTTGGTTAAAGGCAGTTGAGATCGAGGAACTTGAATCTGGCTTTGGTTTTTTTAATTTTATAAATGAATAGCTTGACGATAGTTTAGAAACACGATTTCTACGAGAAAGAGCTGAGCGAGTCTTCAGACGAGTGTTACTTGTTATATATACAGACACTTATGTCGGCGGATACCCGGTTTTGGTGCGTGTTTTGAGTCATTGAACTTGTGAGCTTCTTTCTCCGCTAAAAAAGTAAGAATTTAAACAAACTGGCTCTATACTGCTCTGCATGCTGACATGCTCTTTCAAGCAAAAATAAATTTAATATGTTGACAGAGTCCAGACTGAGAAATCTTGGAACGAAAACGAGCAATTTTGACTCTTGTTTGGTTCATATCTCTATTAAACATCGGCAAATCGAGCTGAGAATTTTGCAACAGCCTCCTCACATCAGGCCCAATATATGCCCCATATTTCAGCCCATTTGAACGTTCCTGAGTTGAGATCAATTTTTGTGTAGGAAGGGGAAGAGTATTAATGCACTTGATTCACGCTTTAAACAATCAGCATTTTCTTTATTATGCAAAATTGAAAAATTTATTTTATCATCAGCTAATAGTACAAAAGACGATGTTAATAGAAGTTTGATGGATATTAAGGAGCTTTTAGTTGCTAATATTCATATTGGACGGTTAGAACGTGAATTAACGATGGTGCCTGATTATTTATTAAACATTATCCAAGAAAAACGTTTTTAATTTGAAAAAAATTACAAAAACTAGTATAATACGCGAACTTTTGAATGTTGAACCAGTTGAAAAGACTTTATTTTGTGAATATCGTAAATTTTTATTGTTATATTTGACAATACCAACAACAACAGCCACAGCAGAAAGATCATTCAGCGTATTAAATCGAATAAAAACACATCTTCGTTGTACAATAACTCAACAGTGATTAAATCATACTATTACTTCTCATGTACACAAAGAAAAGTTAGACCTTCTAGATCTGAACAAAATTGCTTCTGAATTATTTCAAAAAAACGAAATAGACAAAATTTCTTTGATCATAAATAGTTCTATTTCTTTTCATTCGAACTTTTTATTATTCTGTTAAACAATATTTCTCTATTACTCTGTTAGTTCTTAGTTCAAATGAAACAATAAAGCATTCTATAGTTAGTACAGATTCGTAAAACTAAAATCTAATAAGAAAGCCTATAACATTACCATTGTAAACAGATATAGCGAATCAACTTTCACATTGCTCTCCACAGTGGTTTGACCGAAAATATGAGCCTACCC
This sequence comes from Macrotrachela quadricornifera, assembly GCA_022393335.1. Taxonomy (NCBI): domain Eukaryota; kingdom Metazoa; phylum Rotifera; class Eurotatoria; order Philodinida; family Philodinidae; genus Macrotrachela; species Macrotrachela quadricornifera. The sequence goes on from JAJEKB010020926.1 coordinate 28,941, forward strand.
CAGATTGAAATCGTTCGGCCGCTTATGTCCTCTCTATATATTATTTATGGCAGTTTTATTCATCTATTCTTCAAATGAATAGCTTAATGCCGTGCAAATTCTTTTTAAATGATCGCTATTATTAATCATTGCATTGACTGCCAGTAGTCTCAGTGACTTAGTTTTTCAGATCCAATTTTAATTATTGAAAGAGAATTATATAAACAATTGACATCTGCAGTTATATGAGTTCTTGCGTAGACTGAATCAAATGCTTGAAAAGAATATTCTGTTTTCTGTCTCAGTTGAACAAATTGGTCTTTATTATGAACAGTTATATATGGTGATCTTTCAGGTGAACGATTTATTATTTCAGCTTGACTTAAAATTTGATCTACGGCACGGTATCATTATTAATATCATGTACAGAAAGAAAGTGATCGAGGATCGTTCTTGAATTTAAATCAATAATTTCATCACTTTCGAAAGAAGATTCCTCGCCAATCTCCATTATGTCAGATTGATCATTAATTTTAAGATCTTTTAGATAAAAAGACATATCTATGCGAATTTGTTCATTTTCATCAACATGAAATTGAGTTACAATTTCATTTTTTTCTTATACATATCGATTTATGAAAACTCGTGAGACTTTCAAAATAACCAGATTTAAAATCATTCAAATTAGTGAAGCAATAATCAATCTTTGTTTTAGCATTAGTTGAGCTTTCATTTAATTTCTTATTCCAAGTACGTTTAAATGATTCCATATAATCAATGAATTTATAATTGGGTTTTATCTTTAAATCTATATTAAAACCACCAACAACACGTATATTTTCACAAAATCGTTTTGAAACAGTTATAACTTCATTAATATTTCGCTTTAAGACATTGAATGATATATTTGGTCAATTGTAAACGGAAATAATACAAATATTATCAATTTTTATTGCGGAATATTCAAATCTTTTCGACAATATTTTCATAGGTCAAGTCATTTTTTTAAGTAAGTAATTCGACCAAATGGTTTTCTTATATCATTACAATAATGTGTTTGAACTTTTTTGAAACTTTCAATTTTCAAACAATCACCAGGTTTTTTCCATGTTTCAACAAGACTTATCATGGCAGCAAACAAAATTGCTTTGTTAGATTTGACATCCAAAAAAAGTTTATTCAATGATCATACATTATGGAACATTGAATAAAATCTTTCTCCTTAAGATTCGTCAGAAAACTCAAGTGAAAACTTTATCATTCTTTCGGATCTCATCGTTCTAAACATCATTGCCACTGCATCATTACTTTGAGGTGATTTAGGTGAAACAAAATCGCCAATTACATATAAACCAATTGGTTTTATTGCAAGACTACAAGCGACGTATGATTCAGACCTTGTTATCCCCTTCTTCAAATTATCAACAACTTTTTCATAAGTACCATCTTGACTTTTGTATATAGTCATAGCTTCGGAAGGAATTACAGGAAGCTCTCTACTTTGAAATTCGTTGACCTTCCATTTATTTGTCGTGTTACCAGTTCAATTGGTGTAAGACTGACTGTGAGTACTTTTGAACTTTAGTGAAAGTGCGATAATTGGATGTAATTTTTCATGCTCTTTCCAAATTTAACATTGGATTGATGAATAGAGGCTGGCATCATATCGAAAACTGCGATATACCAGTAAAATGCCCTATTTTTTCTTGTTTTTCACTATTCATCAAGACTGATCGAATGCAATAGACGCAACCGAAAAGTGATTTAACAGTTGGGGATGTTCTTTCATCAGGTTGAATTTTGACGAGAATTTTTTTTTCACGAAATACATTCTGTTTGATACAAGTTTTGATGCTGATTCAGAATATCAAGTTTATTTTGATGAAACTTAAGTGTTGGTATTCAAAATCTCGAAATAATAGTGAAACACAAGAAAAAATAGGGCACTTTACTGGTATATCGTAGTTTTCGATATGACAACGGCCTTCATTTATCAATCCAATGTTATATTTGGAAAGAACATAAAAAATGACATCCAATTATCACACTCTCACTTGACTTCAAAAGTGAACAGTACAGTAGAAGTACTGGAAAGAACGACATTGCTAATTCCCATACCCTCATCCGGGTCGAATTTCGCTGTTAAAAACTGTTCAAAATTTGTAATGACGTTTATTCATACAGATTTGGATAGAGAATGGGATCTTATATTCGAAAATGCTATTCTAGACATCGTGGAGACAAATGCATGCAAGAAGAGGGTCAAAAACCTGGTTGTGACTTCAAAACCCATATATAGGAAACAATGGTCTGATCTTTTAGCATTCATTTTTTTAACTTTGAGATAACGATATTCGTGATCAGCATATTCGACTTAATAATTCTAATAACTTTTGGAAAATAAATTTCGAAAACACCGTAGAGGAGTACGGGGGGGGGGGGGGCAATAACCCGGAAATGATTTTAAGAAAAATTAACATGCTAGATTTGTAGCTCATATCGATCTTCTAACACTGATATAGTTTTTTTCTTGAACAATATCTGGGTATTAAAAGTGGTCTTAATACCACTTGTCCTTTCCCTTTCTTTCCTTTTGTGTTAATATGACCGAGTTCGATTTACCAGTAGAATTGACATATCTGAAGTTTACCAACGATTGCATTGATTAAGAAATAAGGCTATGAGCACGAGAAATAGAAAACACTAACTATGCTTTACAATTATGAGTCAGAACCTTTGATTACTATGACTGTGATATAATTGTAACCAAAATATTTGGTGACGTTGGACAATACTCGAAACTCACCTTTTTTTATCTGTCTCTACACTATTCTTAAGAAAATAGATCAATCTATATGAGTAAAAAAGGCAACTGTTCTGAATAGTACCAAACAGGTAATGATTGCCCGACTCGAGATCTGATCGAAGCAGAATAAAGTTAGTAATTGATAGATGCTGTAACATTTAACAGTTTTTGTTCTACCATTTCCTTTTTCGTCGTAAAGGAAATAGTTAATGTAGATGGTAGAAGGTAATAGAGATAAGACAGATAATTCTCACACTATCCCTCATTCAACCTTACATTCTTGTATGTGCTATAAAGTCCATTATAGTGAATTCATAAATATTATTCATAATCAAACATTCGTCTATATTTATCTATCAATTGCTTCTCAATCTACCTATGAAACAAAATTTGTTCATATTTATGTATAGAATGACAATGTTAGAATTAATGAAAAGTTTACTTAGCTACATGCATGAAATATTTAATAAAAGCGAAGGACAAATTCATTGTTTCCGAATAATAAAACAAATTTTAACATCATTAGTTGAGTTTTCTTTCAATAGGACTCATAGACACTGACAAGCACGAAGTCTAGTCAAATCTGGAAGATAAGGAAATCACTCAATGATGTATTATAAAGTTCATATAACATTTTTGCCGTCTTTACAAACGGTATCGAAAGGAATCACAACTTCAGATAAATTTTGCTCTTGACAAGTGCATGAATACGATAGGTGTTCTCTTTTACTTTTCTTCACAAAGAGAGGACCAAAAGCGACCCAAACGTTACTACATGGTGTTCGAAATGGAAGAAGCATGATAAGGCGATCAGTATAAACCAAAGCAATGACATTCAACACATACTGATCTTTGCCGATGAAAAAGTTTCTTCTACGATAATCATTAATTGTTTCATAAACGAATGAAATCCACCATTTAATAGTGTCAGTCGAACCACCCATAAAAGTACCTTCAATAAGATTCATCTTTATCGGATCATTAGCTCATGTATAGTTAAGAGGAGAGAATCGACGAGGAAGTGGAGCAATCATACCGAGAAGAAATCAATGATTGTTCAATGTAGTAATGAGAGTAGTTTTATCTGGCCAAGCCTGAAATCGGTACTTAAACGATCGAAATACTCCTACTTCGAGAGATCGAAAATATTTAGTTCTAAATGGATTGATTCCAGTACTATAATTAAATATAAACGACTTGGCACACCATACAGCATACAATTTAACTGAATGATAGGCGCACTCTGGATCAATACGATGTTATTTTTTAAAAGTAGAAACAAGTGATTTGATAGGAGGTAGTTGTAAAGGGGATTGATAGTCGATGATGAAGAATGAAGCTAACGATCCATTTCTACGAAGTCGATAGAGAATAGGATAAAACTCAACATTGGTAAATATGATCATCTGTGACTGGCAGAATGAGAATAGATTTTTCAGCCATACAAGATAGTTGGATTGGCTGTGCTTAGGTTCTGCAAGTGGAAAGTAAGCAGTAATAATTGTTATCTCTTTCTCATGATTGAAATTCCTCGATGAAGATATACATAGTAGGAAGAAGAATATAGATGTGAAAATTGCAAAGTGACTAATGTTTTAAATCATTTCCTGAAAAATAAACAAGAGTAACTAATTTTATTCATCAAATAAAGGACTAATCGCAATTAATTAAGTCGTTTTATTCAAAAAAGAGAATGTAGGTGGAAAATAAAGATCTTGTTTACAGTTGGCATCGATGGGGCTAAAATCTGGTTTTGCAGCAGTCAATACTTCACCTGCTCTATTATGAAGTAGAAACGCTCCCCACCATCCAAATGTACCGGCTGTGATGATTGCATGCTCGCACTGAGTAAGCGTAGCCAGATCGGTAGCAGCATCAAACGAAGTAGGCGTGAACAGCACATCTTCTCTTTTGCCAAAGACTTTTTTGCAGTAAGTTCTGTCGTCACTTATGATAACAAAAAGAACTGAACGATACTTATTTTTAAAATATGACATTGCATCAAATACGAATTGATCAGATGCAACAGTTCGAACTTGTAAAAAATCGCCTCGTCGAATATGGATGCCTACACGAGTATAAATACTCCTGTTTATGTTTTTGTCAAAAAAGCTGTTGACACAATGGAGAATAGTTGCTTTGAATCGCAGTTGTCGTCGTATTTCGGTTGAATGATTGAAAAAATATTTGTACACTTGCCAGTATCCCTTTAGTTCTATGATGCGAGAAGTGTTTGACGAGAATAGATAAGTTAAATATAAACAATGATTATATATTTTATGTTTAGGTTCTGAAAAATTTGGTTTTGATCTATCGAACACATGTTCTAGATCGAGCTCAAATGATTCATTTAGTTCTTCAATAATCTTTGTACTAATATTCAAATAGCATGCATGAGTCAGTGCTAAACCTAAGGCAGTAGCGAACATGAATAGACGATTACCGAGTCGACCATTACGTTCATGAAGAATGATCATACATGGTGCTTGTAGCCTATTATACATCATCTTATTCGACGTACTATTTATAGTGAGTTGTGACCAATAGTATGCACTAATTTTACCAAGATCAGAGATATAAAAATATATAGCAATAATAGTAATAATAGTTATAGATTTTAAAATAATAGATCTATCCAGATTATCCATTATGCAAATCACTATATTAGTGAATCTAAATACAAGAGAAAATGATTAAAAATACATAGCAAGGAAAAAAATGCCTTTGGGTTTATCAGATCCAACATTTTAATCTTTTTCATGATAATTCTTCAAGTTCATTATCATCGAACGTCATGCATTATGCGTGAATTGATGATAATAACTACGTCATAACATTCATCTTAAATGAATTTCGAACGCAAAGGAGCATCTTCAGGCCAGATTCTATCACGGGAGCTGGAAATCGCTTTTGAGTTTAAACGTTGCATAGAACAAATTCGGAAACTAATGTTACACCAACATGTTGATACTGCTCGTATGCCTTCGGCTTAGGTCGACAGTTGAAACTATTACTGACATCCTACTTTCAGAATTCGTTGGAAATACATCGAATTCGCTAGTTTCTCGTCGTATATTTTTGACTTGGATTTTCAAACTGAATCTTAAGTAAATAGCTTTATGAAAAATGGTCATATCCGAAATCTTCTACGAAAAATTTTCGATTTAGAAGTCATCAGATCTTTTGAGCCTTCAATTCTGTTTCTAAATCGATATGGCAAAATAGTGACTATCCAACAATTTTCATTGCATTCTACTAACTGAATTGTGTTGGAATTCTATTGGATTCAATCGTGTCTGATCGTACGTCTTAGATCTGGTGTCTGGAATGTAACATATTACTAATCTTGCGCTTCCAATTAGATTCTCATCTGTTTTCGAATTGTGAAAATTGAATAATGACCACAATTGCCACCGTTTGATTATAACGTGTAGATCATTGAATATTTCGGGTAACGGATGTATCGTCAGTATGATTTTGAATGAACATCCAGCACGAAACTGAAGCGAATAATCTATAGCAGAATAGATCAAAATACGATTACTCTTGCTCTTAACTAATCCTTGACTATAAGCAAAATATATCCTCGATGAATCTTTATAAATCGTTATAATGAAACCCCATATAGTAATTGATTAATAAGTTAACGTTTCAATGATAACCTCAAACTTTGAAAAATACATTCACTATAGTAATTGATATCACTTAAGATGGATATTAATATACAAGAAACTAAAGCTATTCAATATGTGTACATTAAAAATGATTAATGTGTTCTATCACCTAATAAAAGAAGATCTAAACATATTACATGATGAATCACATATCAAAATACTATCCATTTAGAAATACAATGAACTTGGTTGTAAGCTGAATAACTTAAGACAGAAAGGAGCTAGAGACTTACGAATCTCGTCATTAGAAAGACAATGAAACTTTTTATTAGAAACTGAAAATTTGGTTGGTCGATAATTGACCACTTAGGTGAGTTTTTGGTTGACAGTTTGGGTACTATCTAGCGAAAAGATTCCCACTTTAGATTTTGAAATTTAATATGATCATTCGAAAGAGGAAGTTGTTCTCTATCAATCTGCACAAAGCTCAGCTTTCGAGCTTGTACTATTTAGAAGCTTTAAGTATTTTTTTGATAACTCGGATTTCAGGTAGTTGACATTGGACTAGCCCAGATGGCCTCAAAACATATATGATCAACCTGCTGAGTGGAGTAATGATGGTTATTTTTATTTTCGAAGCAGATTAGTTCGCTAAATTAAAAATCTTTGAAATATCGACCTAATACGCCATGCACCGCTGCATACCGTCTGAATATAAAAATTTCAGAAATATTCAATTTAATGTTTTCAATCGCTTTGAAACTAAAAATAATCATCATAATTCGACTCAGCATGTCGGTTACGTATGTTTCAAGATTCTCTGGGCTAGTCCTAGATCAGCTAGTCAAAACCAGGGTTATCAGAAAAATACTTACAGCTTCTAAACAGTATAAGTTCGATAGAAAACAACTTTTTCTATCAAATGGTCATATTAAATGAGTTGTTGAATCAAACTTATTATAAAACAGTGATTTTGACGTTTCAGTCTAACTGCATATGGCAGATCAAACTGTGTGATCGCAAGTGTTTCTATGATGGAAAATTTGATTAAAGACTCTGTCTATGATAAATAGGGATACTTAATGGAGAAAAGCTAACTGATAAATTGAGCATATTTATTTCCTTATGAATTCAAATATTTCGTAAAAATCAAACTAGAGCGATGATACTTCTTTGGAAATAATCCAATAATTGAAACTGTTGAAGCTGCCAGGCCCTATTGATTCGACGTCTTTCTTCTATGACTCATAAAAATCTAATAGTAACATATATATAAACAATGTTTCCTTTGAGAAAGGGATATGTTGAATTCGGAGAACGTTTATCACTAGCTATACACTTATTAAATTAAGACACATATTATTTTACGCATTAATTTTAATTAACTATTCTGAAAATGGCAACGTCTAATGATAAATAATTGTACTTCCAATCTTTGTCGATGAGTCAAAGAAGGCCTATTCATCATCATAAAGAACTAAAGACACATAGGAATTATACAAAAACTGACATATCATCAGTAAAATGCTATAACATCAACGTCTGCATCGCCTTTTTAACTCTTTGCGCAAATCGATCTCGAACACTAGTGTCCGTCACGTATTGACTAGCCGTACAGTCCGGCGTTAATCGCAGATGAGTCATCGATGCATAGTGAGCTAGCATGATAGAATTTTGCGATGATTCCTTTTTGGAAAGTCCAACTATTTGATGATGAATAGACAAATATTGAACAAAACGTGGTCGATAGAGATACTTTTCTCGCCCATGTTTATGTGGATGGGGCGCACGAAGAGTGAAACGCTCAATGACTAAATGACTAGTGTTTCTTTCTCCAATGGTGTACTTATCGGTCATTTGAGTACAAAAAAATTGACTCCACAAGTTGACAGATCCAACAATACGTCGACCAAAATTATTATGCAAGTAATGCAGTACAGTTGTATATGGAGGCATGGGTACAATGTATTCATCGAGATCGAGCATACCTAACCACTCTGATTGATCACCATAACGAATGAGACAATCATGCAATGCTTCTGTTTGGAAGTATCGTCTGGGCAAGACATCAGTTAGGGATAGTGAAGAAAAATTCCATTGAACTACATCGATCAGATTAGGATATTTTCGGTTGATAGCATTGATGACAGGTGTGAGATGCTGTTGTGTATCTGTTGCGTTATAGACAATGAATTTGTGAAAGCCCACTAGTAAATGAAATTCTATCCATTGCGATAAATATTCAGCTTTATTATGTAGAGGTGATGTACAAAGTGACAGTAGTTGCTGACTTGAATTCGATGGAATAGAAGCACGCGTCGGTACTGATACATATGCTTTGAGAATAGGTGCTTTTCGGTCCTTGTCAGTCATCGACGCCAGATACACACGTAATGGTCGATTGTATCGCCACAATGCATCATTGGCAAATGGGCTGAGTGGACAATCAAGAAGTGATGCACGATCATTCCCATAATTAGAATCATAGCTGTAGGCAGGTGTTACTGATCCATCATCAAAAATACACCATAAACTTAACAAATGCGAAGAGAGCGGTTTTGTTAAAATGTTTTTTGGTAGAACCTTCTTCAAATCAGTCGGATAAACCATGATAAATGTTACACTTGTACCATAGCGAATACTGCTTGCACCAGCACTTAGTACAAGTAAATGACCGTCAGCCGATAAACACGGAACTGTAGGTACATTATCTTCAGCATGTACAGGCCATGCAGCAACAACAATAGACATGTCTCGAAGTCGAATTTGCTCGTCATTTGTGTGTCCCATTGGTTTCCATCCATACATATACATAAAACTATCGTTACATTGAATGCAACTCGATGACATGCACGGCCGTTGAGTCTTTAGAATCGTTGTCATATAAATGCGGTTGTTGTTCACATAATATAGTAATAAAAAGACTACCAATAAAGCAAATGCTGGGATTAATACACTTCGAGTGCGCAATATCATTCTTTCAGTCATGAAGAAATACCTGAAAATAAAATATATGAAATAATTATACAAAATCAAGTCACGATTATTACTAATATTTTCTAATTCACGTATGAAAGATTGCCTATCTTTGTTCTATAAATCTGTATCTTTTCAACAGTAGCAAATGGTAAGATTCGAAATTAGCAATGATCAAAGATTATAAATCATTTGTCAACTTTCTTTTAATCGAATATTACTTTTCTTGGCAAGTTTGTAAGAGAAATCCTTTTCGGTTACCTTCGAAACGAATTCTCGAGATCTAAAAATATTGTTCGTTGTTTCAGAGACGGATTTTTGTTCTCTATGGCGAAACAAATTTCATAAGTACTCGTTTAGATAGATCCAGTTTGGCAATTACTTAATATTCACAACTAGTGTCTGACGGGATCAAATCTTTTGGTTCAAGATCATTCGTTCGAGTTGGTAGCGGCTCGCTAGTTACCTCTTATGATGTTTATATATAGTTAATTTGATTCAGAAAAATGAATGAATGATCGAAAGCAGTGGAAAAGATAAGATTATTTCTTTTGTAGCGAATTTAATATAGTTATTACACGCATCATATATTTGACGATTTTAATACTCGTGACTATCCGTGATCAACTTCTAGTACTGTGGTGATATCGGATACCACTTGGCCATGCACAACCGAATCATGAGCTAAATCACCAAGGTAGATGTGTGTTCTATGCTTTAACTACTTCTTATTCTTGTCTAAGTAAAATTAATCATTTGAATAGTACACAGAAAAAAAACTTTCATGTGTTGCAAATAAGCAATAGTTAAATGAGAAGAAATACGAACTTTTCGACTTGAATCAAGTCAAGTCAAGTTGTTTGTTGACTTGCTTAGATTCTTTTTTGAATTTTTGATTTGACACCAATTCTTCTCTTGATGATTCTATTTGACTTAGATCTTAAATACTACCGACTTTTCTATCTTCTATAAGAACTTATACCTATAGGCAAAATGCATTTTGACAAAATGAACAAGAAAAGAAGCAAAAATGTAGCTTGAAAGAAATGGACAATGAAAATCATTTCATTGTGTTTGACATCTTTTCTAATAAATTAATAAAATTTAAAACGTATGTATACAGGGTTGTAGAGAATTTTATAGGCTATCGAAATGTATGTATAATTATTTCTTCATACATGTCTATCTATTGCAATTATGTACGAAAGCTATTGCATACAATAATTTTTTTCTAGAAAAGCTTTTTCATAAAATAGAAAAAGACTATTGAAAAAGTTTTCTATTTTAGGTTTCAATCTGTTAAGTTTTGAAAGAACATTATTCAACGGTCTTTAATGTACTCTTTCGAATGAAACTACTCACAAGCTAATCTATCACATTGATTTAACTAACTGGTTTTATACGCATAAACATGATTTCTGAAAACAGTGTATATTACCAGTTAAAAAAATTCGGCAAAGAGGAACTCTCATTATGATACAAGATAGTTCATTGTCGATAGGTATCTATGGTAAAAAAAGTCTCATTTATGTTTATTACTGTTCTTTAGACAATAGAAGTCTATTGAATGATATTGCTTTATAAGGTATATTCCTTCATCTATGTCTACAAAGTGGCTCATCTGTTTGAGCTGAAAATTTTATTATCAAGTAAAAGCTAGTATAAAATGTGCAATTCGTTTAATTGTGTCACATATGTAAAAAATATAACTCAACTAGACAAGAAAGTTCTTCTATTCTCACTGATATCTGAAGAAAGTGACTTCGTGATCAGATACACATTGGTCATCATCCGTACAGATTTTTAAAACACTAATTTTTGAGCGACAATGTGATTCTGATCCGATTCTACTGATATTCTCTTATCAACGCATGATGGATAACCAATGTGCAGTAGAAAAAATGCACTAACGATGGGCTTTTTAGAAACAACTCCTTTTTGATAACGATAATGAATCGCTTCTAACTATTCGTTCTGTTATTTTGTTTCAATATCAGACACAATATTAATGAACAATCAGATGCATAGATTACCGAATTTTGTGTGGAACATGCCATGGACTGATCACCGAAGTTACTAATCTACAATATATAGTTCAAAAAACTCGCTTTTCATCCTTGAAAGGATATAAAATAATCTTCTCTTTCTGATTGTATGTTTTTTTTG
>JAJEKB010020927.1:0-52060 GCA_022393335.1 Macrotrachela quadricornifera
ATCCATCTTCACAAAGATTGATTCTTTCTCTCTGCAAAGCCTCACACAAGGCTATCACGATCAATTCACTTCGACATGTATTAATGTATCGTTTGGAATAATATCTCTCTCTGCTCGAGTAAATATAATATTTTTCAAGAATTTTCTTCGCATTATCTTCAAGAATTTCCACTGAATCTCTGAGGAGATTGAAAAGAAGACTTTCAATAAAATCGATTTGTTGATATATTGCCAAAGAATTCATTCTTCTTCTTCGTCTAGATTGATTGAGAAAGAAAACTTTTAGTTGATATCGATTATTGATAATCAATAATAAAATATTTTGTTTTTGTATATTTAAGTTAATCAATTAATATCAACATTTCACTAATCATCGAAATCGAATTATCAAAGCGTTTAAGTGATTTATTTTTCGTTTACGCAATGAGAAAGCTGTACTCTACAAATGAAAAGAGAAGAGTAGAAGACACATGCAAATTGATCTTAAGAAATACTAAAACATGTAAAATGGATAGGAATAGAACAAAGCAAGAATTATTGAAAAGTAAAATGATAAAATAGTATAAAAAAGAAAAAGCGAGAAATTCTTCAATTAGAGGAAAGGAAGAGCATATATATATATATATATATATATATTGTTTAAGAGTCATTTGAAGGTTCTACTGGCCAAACTAGAGGCTTCATAGAGTAAGATGTTGAATCTTCTGAAGCAAACATATCTCGATAAAAACGATACCAATTACTTTGAAAGCGTTCTTGTGGATCGTATAATTTTTTAAGTTGGAGAAATTCAGCAAATTGTGGATAACATGTTTCAACTTGTTGACGAGTAGCATATTTATGATAAGTCAAAAAGTAGCTACCACCACGCTTAATAGCCATATCAATTAGACGACGAAAAGCAGCAGCTGAGTGTTCTATACCAGCAGGTGTATGAACAGTATTTAGATTAAAGATAGTACAAGCATAAGATTTTTTTGCCCAAGTCAAAAAACATTCATTATCTTGTTCAATTAATCGAACAGTTCCATAGACCATGTTAACATTATTGGTTACAAAATCTTCTCGAGCTTCAGCTAAAAATTCAGGTAATTGAGAGCGAGGAACATAAATTTCGGTGATGATTTCAGTAGCTTGTTCTGTTCCACCAAGACGATGATCAAGTTCATGATGATAATCATCCAGATAAATAGCCAATTGATGAGTATCAGATGCATAAATTTGACCGGATGTAGAGAGATAATAAGTGGAATACTGACGAAAAGCTTCAGCTTTGTCAGCATGAGAAAGATAAAAAAGTTCACTCCAATTATCTTCAGAAAGCTCTTGTTGAGCATTTGGTAATATTGAAGATGAATCAACAGGTCGATAACAAGAAAAAACACCTCGATATAAAAAATCATCCGATTTATCATTAGTAGAAAATTGAAAATCACCATAGAGAAATCCATCTTGGATACGTTGTTCAAAAGCTTCTGGTACTTTATCAACTGTAATGACTTCTACTATTCGCTGTAATTTTTGTCGAGGTAATAAACGTAATTTTACTGAATATATTACACCAAATAAACCATAACCACCACTCGCCAGTCTGAACAATTCGTGATTTTCTTGCCGACTGCACTGATGAAACTTCCCCGCTGCATCAATTAAAGTAAAGGATTCAACATTAGAAACAAAAGGTTGCATCTTCAATCCTCGACCATGTGCATTGCATGATAATGTTCCACCAATGGACAATCGATCTGCTCCAGTTTGCTTCTGAATGATGCTCCATTGTTGTGACCAAGGAAGATCTTTTTGTGTTTCAATAAGATAACTAATCAATTGTGGCCATTGTATTCCAGATTCAATTTCAATAAGACCTTTTTCTTTATCAAAGTTTAATACTCGATTTAATTGAGTTGTATCTATCAATATAGTATCAGTACCAAATTGTTGAGCACCCATAGCATGTCGACCTCCAGCGATAGAAATAAACTGATTCTCTTGAGCAGCTTTCAATACAATCTCTTGAATAGATTCTGCTGAATCCACCTTGATGATTTCAGTCACTCGAGTAGAATTTAATTGTGAATGGATATCATTAACAGTTATTGTATCAGATGACATAGTTAAATTAATTTCCAATGAAAAATGATTTATCTACAATATATAAATTAGTTCAAACTAATATTACTTATGGATAGTAAGAAATTAGTTTAATATGACAAAACGTAAGAAAAAGAACAGACTCACAATAACAGCAGTAAGAAAAAAGTTTGACCTTGTTCTTCAATTTAAATGTCAGCAATGTGCAGATGATGATGAAATTACTTTTAGCGAATGAAGTAAGTAAACGACATTCTCTGTTGCTTATATATGTTTCTTTTTTTCAAACAGAAGCAATCATAATAATAAATATAAAATTCATTTACTCTATCGTTTTACAGCAATTATTCGTCGTATTATTCATCATATACAAAGAGAATACAAATTTTCTCCATCATTTCTTTTCATTCGCTTTTATTTCTGTCTTTTTTAAAATAAATATTGTATGCTTCTCTTCGTATGGTGAATTGACAGGTATTTGCTATACGACGAAAAAAAATCAGTTTTATATTTCTTATTATAATTGCTCTCATTTGAAAAATAAGGAATATGACAGTGTTGTACAGATGACAAAATAAATCATATGAAAACAGCAGAACGAACGATCTACATTCTTCACTTACCTATGTAGGTAACTTCGTCATCATCGACATATTCATGACATTCAAATTGGCAAATAAGGTCATTTGGATACACAATAATAAATTTAATATAATGAAAAATCTCGCAAAAGTAAGAATGTTTCAAGACATTAAATATAAATCTTTATACATTATAAAGTGAAAAGAAAAACTGAAAGTTGTATAAAAATCGAAACACTTTTTCTCATCAGTTGTAACTAATTAATTATTATAATTCAGCGGAGAATTACTCACTGCAAATAATAATCAATATACCTTGAGTATGACTGAATATTCACTAGATTGAAATGACCCAAAGAAAAAATTCTTTTTCTAATAGAGTGTAATATTTTTTTAAGATGCAACAATATTATTAACTTCAATTTATTGTATCAAAATTAATTTATAATTAACTGTTACAGATTTTTCATATCAATTTAAGATTGTTTCTTATTGTCAGTTCGTTATAATCAGCGGCAGCGCAAATGAGGGGGGAAGGGGGAGGGTACTCCTGCTCTGCTTCTGGTAATAATTTTCTCCGATTTTAAGAGAAACTACGACTAAAATTTTCTCTCATTTGAAGAGAAAATTCATCTAAAATTCCCCGAAATCGGCAGCAAAGACCCCGATTGAAGTGTTCAAAGAATTTGTTGCTCATAATCAAAAAAAAATCTCTCACATTATTAGCAAGAGCATTTGATTATCTTTTGATAATGCTTGTCACGGTCGCAAATGTAGAAAGATCCTTTAGCATAATGAAAATTATAAAAAAACATATTGCAAATGACGATGAATGATGAACAATTATATCCATTGTTATGATGTACATTAGAAACATTAATTACGGATGAATTACAGAATACAGGAGTTCTTGAAAATGGTTAAATAACAAAACTGGCCGTCGAATTTAGATTCACCAGTATCTATTTTCTTTTTGTTTCAAGTTTTTAAGAAAATTTAATAAATATATTAACGAACTAATGTTACTTATTTAGTAATATTTTAATCATCTACAATCTGAAACGTTGAACTTTTTTTCTAGATTCTCTGATTTTCAAAAATTTTCATATTTTCTCCCATTTCTAAAGTACATCCCGCCCCTGCTTTTAGCCCTTCGCGCCGCCACTGATCATACCATCTCTCAAATGTACGAAATAAATCATCATCGGTGCTTCTCACTTTTACACTTGTTTCGTCCTAGCCTTCTATCGGTATATCTGTTCTTTACATTTTTTTCTTGTCATTATTTTTAACTTTGATTTTTGTTCAGAAAATTGATTCTGATTAATTGAACTAGATAGATTTGGAACAATGAAATCTTTTCATGTTAAATAAAAGTTTAAAGCATGATTGAAAATAAATATATGTATAGATAGATAAAAAGAGAAACATATTTATTTGTCTTTATTAATCTGAAGATACAAAATATATGCTGTTTATCCACCCGTTTCGTCTAACGCAGTTGATTTTGTGGATCTCGTATACTTCATACAATGATATAAATATCGATAGTTTTTGATAAAATATTCATTCAAATATATCTATTCTTCATTATATCGATTAAATAAGAAAAGATAATGGCAAATGATTTAGTAAATGGATAATCAAAGATATCTCCAATAGTAATTAACATGATTCCTGAAAAAGGTTCAAGTCATTTTTCAGATTTGGATATACCAAGTTTATCAAATGAATAATTTCAAGCATTATTAGATTGTATAAGTGGGTTTTCTCCAATAATTTTAGTACCAACAGCTCTTGGAAATCCTGATCCATTTGGCCTTGCTGCATTTGCATTATTTTATAGTGGTATAGCACAATTTGCAGCTGAAATATGGGAATTTCGAATGACACATTTGGTGCAACTGTATTTACAAGTTATGGAGCTTTTTGTATGTCATTTGCTGCTTATGCTCATTGAATTGTTCCAACAATATCAAGTACTAACAAAGGTAGAAAAAGCTACTGGGATATTTTTATTACCATGGTTTATATTTATACTTTGTATGAATGTTGCTGCCTTTAGAATATCAAGACTTTTATTTATTTTATTTTCAGTCCTTAATTTAACATTTTTATTATTAATTATTGGAAACTTTAGTGGTTGGGAAAAGACTATTTTACCACTTGGAGTTTAGACTCGACCAAAAGAAAATTAAATAAAACATTAACTTTAGCTTTTTTTACTTTCTTCTTTATATATATGCCACTTGTTGGATGTATTAATAAACAAATTGTTTGTATCATTAAAATATTTTTTATTAGAACATCAATATCACTTGAAGATTTATTCTAAATAACTTTAACGATTCTTTTCAAATAAGAATAATTTATTGCCGATTATGAAGAAAAAGGAAAAGTTATCTATATATTTGATATTTACTATTTCTCTTATTATTTTTATTATTATTATTATTATTATTATTTCATTTTGCTTTGTTTTGAAGTCATTCTAGAGAATTTTATCGAATAGAATTAATCTTTTTTAACAAACGAAAAATAAAATAAAAGAATGAACTAATGTGATATAGTTGTTTGAATTAAATATAAATATCAATGATTTTTAAAATAAAAAAAAAAGTGAATGCCTCCACGCAGGATCGAACTACGGACCTCCAGTTTACAAGACTGGCGCTCTACCACTGAGCTATAGAGGCACATTGACCTTAAACGCATGATAAATTCTGAAAAATTACTAACAAAATTTAATAACGGAAAAGAAAAGTAACAAAATCATTCTGATCACCATTCTTAGAATCGGTTCTTTCAGATGCTTCGTTTTCCTGATTATCTGACAAAGTTCTTTTTATATATAGTACAGCTAACATTCTTGCGGTAACGTCGAAAACTCTAGAAAATTCATTAATCTATCAAAGCTAAGTATGTTCTAACTTTTGCGTCTCGTTCTTCGATATGATCTCGATCTATCTTTCCATTTCCATTGAACTTTAAGGGTGGGGGACCATTTCTTATCTCTTTAATCAATTACTATTGTACTTATCCGTCCAACAACAATGCATGACTAATTGATAGATCGATGGCGATAGTATTTATAGATGGTCCTTTGTCATTTATACAGCCCGTTGTTTATATATATATATGTATAGTTATTAATATCATCAGATCACTAACATTTATATCGATCGAACAGAGCACCTCGTAGATCTCTCAATGCTGATAGCTATCACAAACTGAATGTTTATTGTTTCTTATATAGTGTATGTTGTATCTTCTCTTTAAAAAATAAACTAATTCTATTGTATGAAACTCTTATCGATGTCTTATTCCGGATTTGTGATTTTCTAAATTTTTCCACTGTTAGAATTTTTGTTTTCTACATTTTGCGACATATTCTCAATGTCAATTCAAATATGATTGGTTTTCTTTATAATATAAGCAAAAAATACTGTTAATTCACTCGACATGAACCATGCTTGAAGGTCATTCAAAAGTGTAATAAAAAAGAAATTTAAATATATAAATGAATCCAAATTAAGAGAGAGTCCATCAAAGTAAATTCAGTAAACTGCATTTGTTTCAAATTCAATATTACTAAAACGAGATGTGTTTTAATCTAAGTTTTTAGGATGGTTAAGGCGGTATTTGAGAAATCATTCATCGTAATTTCATGTTAAATCTTTCAGATCAAATGAGTGTCAAATCACTTTAGGAGCGTAATCAACTCTGCCATAAACAATTTTTTCCATAAATTGGACAAGGATTTTTATCGCGTTGCAACTTCATATACTCTTATCATCAGCAGACTAATGTCTTAAATGAATAGGATAGCAATAAATTATATAAATACTTGTCTACATATAAACTAGTTTCTATTAACGTTTAGAACTTATAATACATTCTTTATATTTGGCATCATTCACGCTATAATACTCAATGCCAGAATTTTGTTTTAGTTAGAGCTGTGTCTGAATACTAAAACGCTTGCGACATTATCTATCTTTTTTTCAGGCTTCTTATGATTAAATCAGTGCTTAAAAATGGACGCCAAGGACAAAGTTAAGCCGAATAATATCAATTTACTACTTACGATATTTTTTTCTTTCGATTAAAGTATCAATAAGATACCGAGAGATATTAGGGCTTGAGAAAATTGTCAGATGAATCGATTTGTTATGCTTATCAATCCTTTAAATACTGATATTAAATGCATCAAAATATCCAATTGCTCTTGAAAATCTACGAGAAGCCATTTTTATCATGACTAATCAAATCATTGCTATCCTTATTTCTGTTCTTCTCTGTAATACTCTTTTGGTTTCAGCCAATCCTGCTGCATCTATTGAAGAACAAAGCCGTGCTATTTCATTAACAAACAATTTTCGATTATCAAATTCACTCTGTCGTCCAATGCTATGTAACAAGCCATGTTTTTGCGGTAGCTATCGTGATCATCGTGGATGTGATACCTGCAATTGTCGTCCATGTGATGGTAGTGGATTTGGTGACATTTGAGCAATAGCTTAATTTCTATTTTGATTGAATAATTGATAAATATAGTTCAAGAAAAAAAGAATATTCAGTTATTTTATACTAAGCTCATTTGATTTGAAAAGATAGTTTATAATCATTCAAATGAATTGATTTTGAACTGATTTAACATTTAATTCAAATATGTTGAGTCTTTCAGCAAGGACAAAATCGATAAGAGTAGCTGTTCACACCCATCCTCATCCTATTCCTCAAGATGAGATAGTAGTTATCGAGGTGTGCTGTAAATTATGTGAAGATTGAATCTTTGAAAATCGATTTTGGACGAGATAGAGGATGGCAATGTATCTCTTTTTCTGTACCGTCCATCTTTGTTTAGAACACGACAAATCGACGAATGCCACTAGCACGTGAGTTGTTTTCTCCACAGAAACAGGAAAAAAAATAAGCTACATTATCTCTAATAGATCTTGAAAACCATTTTTTGATCGTGCTGGTATGCTCATCGACAATGCACCACTATTAAAATATATCTTATTTCTACTCAATATCGCAATAAAATACTGAATAATAAATCGAAGTCATCATAAAAAGGGACATGATATAATTTCATTTCTGGCTACTAAAAAGGATTTATATGAAAATGATTAAAAAAATAAAACAAAGAATTATTTTAAAAATTAATCAAACATTTTTAATTGTTGAATAATAGATCTCAACAAAGAACATGAAAAATGGCTGTACATAAATTTTTCAATAAAATCTGCTAGATGTTGAGAAGACAAAATGAAAAAATGGATTATTTATTATACCTTACACGTTATCTATGCAATCAAATCATATATTTTGATCATATATTTATCTTTGGAAAGTAATTCTTATATTAATGTAAGCATTTTATTAAAATTGATTATTGCCTTCTTTCTTTCCTAACGACAAAAACAAGCTTCTAATGAAAATCATTTGTACCATTCATTGTTTGTAGTGTGGCACTTTCTACCTGTCATTCGTTGCCCGTAGCATCATTCCACATACGTGTGAAGCTTTCTGTTGCGTACCGCATAATTTTACCACCAATGATATTCCAAGGTCGAAGAGATGGATGAACGAACCGACGTAACTATAGTCAGCCGGCTCGATCCCATCCAGAAATTGATCGTCAAGTATACTATATACCGCAAATTTATTCTTTTCTTTCATTATTGCAAAATCACGAAACCATTCGTAAACTTCTTTGATGAAGAAAGGATCTAAATTGTAGTCACGAATCGGATCAAATGGCACTCCATTTTAGACAACTTATCACAAATCTTACATGATAAAGAAAAGAAAAAAGGTAGTTCTAATTTGCACTTACATATACAGAGAAGAGATAAGAAGTAATCATGTACATCATGTAACAAGAAGCAAAATGTAGCAAAAACTCACTCATATGCTGCTGCTTCTTCATCATACCACTAGGTGCTGTTCTGTACTGGAGAAGAAAAAACGACGGTTTCTAAATTTGAGCTAAGTTTTTAGATGTAATTAGTCTATATAGAATGTGTGGAAAGTTGAGTTATCAAAAAATCATAGGTGTAGATTGTATATGTTAAAATGTATTGTTACATGTTTATCTTAAGTGGGAAAATAATTATCGAATAGCTCAGAAAAATAAATAATATTTTTCAACAAGATGCTACATGTGTTTTGAATCTATTAGATTAGGCAAATAGCACATTTTATTCGGATACATCTTTTTATCAAACATTGTAACTTATACGTGGATGACAATCATGTTTAGCTTGCCTTTTTATATATATCAGGCTTAGGTGATTTATACGTATATGATACGAACGTCAGTTTGAATACGCCGAAATAATGGTTATAGACGTAATACAATCGGCTGTATAACCGTGGGAAAGAATTTTGCTTGAAGCTTAATTTTATTGGTCGCCGATCAGTAAATAAGAACCATTATGAAGAGAGTGCTCTCAAACGGTTTATATACGTTTTCAATGAAGGAACATGAGAACTAGCCATCAGTTGATGAAAAAGTCTAGAGATCTACGGTCTGTTTTATTGCATTATAGATCCATTTTACAGCTGTTTTAATCAGAAACAGTTCTAATCTGTCTTCATCGTTCAGAAGTTATATTATATGGCTAAACAACATATAAATATACATTTAAATAATCGATAATCATGTTTGAGTAAAACACGATTTTACATAATATTTTTCTAAATTGATTTTTGTCGCCACGGTGTATGTAAACAAACACCGGACGATGCTGAAATAGGAGAGATTGAACTTTTTGAATTATAATCTGATCAAAAGTTATGTGGCATGCATTGCTGAGAGATAGGTCCATGAAAAACACAAAGCAAGTATTGTAATATTACTCATCACAGTTGGGTAATGAGTCAATATGTTGAACTCCATTTTCATCTGCTGAAGAATCTTTAAAATAAAAAATTAATCAATAAACTCATCGTCACTTTTTTTCTACATCACTATTCGAAATAGAAAATGAATGAAATTACGTTTGGATACTGATCAATGTTTGAATTTTATTTTTGAAAATTTGTTAAAATTCAAGAATAACTCAAAGGAATTTAACCAGGCTACTACTCCTCTCTTGACCTAACTTCTTCGTACTGTCCCTACTCAAGACTTTTAGCAAATTCAACGTATCGTACTGATCTAATTCAGACCGAGTCCAAACTGAGTTTCTCGATTAATCAGCAACTCAATTCGATTTAACTCTCAAATGCACGGAATCGTATATTCACTTATTCCATGTCAGTTTGACCCAATTTGAAGAGGAGAGCAATCATGTTCGAGAATAATTGGAGACAATGATTATCGAAACGAAAATTCTGTCGGAGAGTGGTTTGTACCTGGAAAATCTTTCTCAAAAAGTCTATAAAAGAATAGATTCAACAACAAGTTATATCATTTATTGGTGGATATCAATGGTAAGAACAGGTCCTAGAAATTTATTTTTTCTTGCCAAGATTCAGATTCCAATTCGAAAAATCGAGAACAAGATTGGACCAATCGATTTGTGGAAAGATAATGCCAGTAAAATTGAAGTTGAAATTTGGTATATATTCAAACGAACATTGTGTACATCGAAATGGACATCCACATGGATCATCCGGTGTTAATGTTGAACCACATATGCAGATTGATATGTCGTTGAGACACATTCGTTGTTCACATGGTATGTTGTCCGTTTCTCGACGAGTTGGAATGGCCTGAATAGCAAATACAAGACCAATTGCAATAGTGACTATAACAAGTAGATTCTTCATGATGAAACGAAAGAAATGAATATGCTCGAATGATAAATGAATCGTTCGATTTGGATATAACAGTTGTTATTTTTCTCACACGCAAAAAACTATGGCAATATTACAGTAACTGAAATACAAAAGGGCCGAAAAAAAATCACTAAATTGATTTAAGAAATTGTCTATTAAAGGTTTCTGATTTAAAGAACGAATCAAGTAATATTGATCTAATGGAGTCTAGAATAGATTCTTAACTTCATTGAATTGCTACACGAATAATAGAAGCATAAGAACATAGCTCAATGATAGTTGACTGAAATTTGTAGAGAACGAATGTTATCGAAAGGAAATAATGAATAACTATCAGCTAGATGCATCCTGGATCATCGAAGTTATAATCGAATAGAACACTCGATGAAATTGTTTTGGTTGTCGGTAAATATTTCCAATATAGTCAAAAAACATAGAAATGAGAGAAACAGTAAAATAAAAAAAGGAGTGTTAAAAAATTATTGAAAACCAGACATCAAAAGCCACCATTTTATAGATGCTCCAATCGTTTATTTCCAATTACAGTTAACAAAAAAAGAAAAAAATTTACATCATACAAATGGTTTGTTTTTGTTTTAATTTAGTTTTCTTAAGAGAAAAAGTAGACATTCTCGTAGACAAATGTAGTTGACTTTATTACAATACTCTATACACGGTGAAATAGCATATCTTCATCAAAGAATTTAAGGTTGAAAAGCAATCGTAGCTTCTAAAATATTTCGTACATCGGCGGAATAGAAGAATGCTATAGGAAAATACACACACATTGGATACCATACTAGCCAAAAGTCTACTGGGAATGAATGTAGCAACTTTCAGTGTTTTAAGGGATATATCATGCTTAGCAGACATTCAAGACAATTGTTTGTTCCAATAGCAACCGAATATTTCTTATGTTTGAATTTAAACGAGTTTACGCGAATCCATAAGATACATTTAATCTTTCGAACCAAGAACGATACGAAGAATCACCATATTATGTTCGTATGAAGCTGTTATTCTTTTAATTATATATTGTAAATATTATTGTATAGATACTTAAAATATCAATACCAAATAGTTTGTGTGCTGATTTGCTGGTTTCTTACTAATTAGATTCACAAGAAATTCAAGTACCGCACAACATAACTCGATGATAAAACCTATCTGCAGTTCAAAATAACGAAACACACTCAAGATGAACTTTTTTCATCTTCTTGACATGCACAGACCTTAAGTTTCGTTCATAGCGTATGACTTTCTTACTTGAAATGCTCAACTTTTTGGTGTGCATATCACAAGAAGTTCGATTAAGGTACATTTTCCAACGATTGCAATGATAAGTTCCTGTGGTTTTGAAAGAGTAGTAACATACATTACCCAATATGTAAAAATTATAAAAAAAATTTTCTATACTTGCCTCGTCTGCTATGGTAGAATGTGTATCTAGTTCAGCCAATGTCATTATATGGGAGAGAAGAACTAGAATCAATTCATCTATCGCCAACGACATTATACTGATTCGACCCTCTGCAGCTCATCTAAAGAACCACTTATACAGTTTGTTTAAGATTTTTTATTATAAATTTGTTTAATTATGTAGAAGAAATAAGTGTGTAGAAAGTAAATGAATACAAATTTTTCGAAAATGTACGAAGACGCTATGAAATTAATGCTATATTTACAAGAGTTTGCTAATACTCTCATCCTTAACAATCATCATCAAAAGGAACCAAGGAATTTTGATATTTATGAGACGAGAACAGATATTCGCCAAATAACGAACAATGTAAAAAGTTTTAAATGACGAAATTACTTTGGTCATTAATAAGCCAGGTACAAATGTCAAACTTGGCTTTGTTGATGTGAAAAATGTGAAGGAAGACAATAAATTAGAAGTAAAACTTGATGATCATGCAGATGCGGATTGTAGTCCAAAATCATCATCGATCACTATGAAACTGAACATGACTTTATTAATCATGTATGCTGTTCATTTCTTCCTTCAAAAATTCAATTTATTAACCTCGTCATCTTTTATAAAGCATTTATTTTTGTGTATCTAACTACCAACGTAAATGTCCTCCCATGATTCAAGACGATAGTGTGATATCATGAAAATTATATTTAAGAAAAAAAATATTTGATGAGAATCAAAAACATCCGGTATTATTTGACTAAAGGGAGTTCAATAGTGGGACGATACTGTTTATTGGTTATAGTATCCACTTGACTTTTCCATTGGGTTGTTTTCCACCAACATAACGAGAAGATTGCATGATAAAGTTTATATTTAATTTTGGGCATAAAGAAAACACAAATATAAGGTAATAACAGAGTCTGCAAATATGGAATAAAAGTGAAATATGTCGAGAGAAGATAGGCTAGTGACTGGTTATTAGCAAATATTTTAATAAGTGCAATTGTAGAGTATGGAATCCATCCGATCATATAGAGCAAAGCAACTGAAAGCAATTGGATGATCAACTTCATTGAACGACGCTAGAACAGAAATACAAAATTTATTTCAAACAATATAATTTCTAGTACATATTATAGAATCAAACGATCGATTATGATAGATGTATACAGCAAATGCCAGTGGAAAATCTCATAACCATTCTTACCCATTGTTGATTTCTACCTGTTGTAATAATGGATCTTTTCATTTTGTGTCGCTGCATGATATGCTGAATGATCAAGATAAGATTAACAATGAGGGCGAAGAGCAGTATACACAATACATTTCCAATCCAATTGATTAGACCAAGCACCGATTCCTGTTGATAGCATGCCCCACCACAAACATATTGATACGTATCATAGTCTGACTGACATTTGTGTAGTACAACCGCTCCCACATAGAATAATGTACAGTACAATAGGAAACATACAACTGGTACATTATGCAGCAATATATAATGTCTTATAATAAAGTGTTCATGATATATAAATAAGTACCGTTCAACTGATGCCCATCCCATCAGAATGATACTTGAAAGAAAAAGTGAAGAATTTATTACGATCCATCCTGTACAGATATTGTTTGAAAGGACAAATCCATTATGTAGATACATTAATGTAAAAGGAAATTCAGTAATCATGATAATCGCATTGTTTGTAAGAAGAGGAAAAAAGATTCGATTATGCAAGTTTCGCCGTTTATAATGACGACAACTAAAATAAAAATATCGGTTCTTAAAAACATTTCTTCATCAATTCGAATGAAAATTAGGTGGAATGACCAAAAATACTTTTTTCTTATTATCAGAACTCTAAAAGAATTGGCATAGAATCATACTCTTCCATTTATATATTTACAAATATGTCAAAATTGTTTCTAAATGCATCAAAATAATATCTTTATATCAATCAGGTTTTTGACAGTAAAAGACATGCATATAGAAAATTTCAGCTTTCTACTACCTGCGGAAAATTCGTGCTTGACATTTTATTCTACGTAGCATATATAATATCACTTATTAGTTCACTTTTAATCTACTGTTAGTTGACAACTTCGCTCTGATACAGAACAGTGAACATTTTAATATCGAAGTAACAAATTATTATTCCCTGTTGTACATGCAAGTTTAAGAAAAATTCAAGCATTTGCTCACATCTGCAAGATTTTCGTATGTAATTGAGTGGGCATTCAAACTTACGTGAAAAATGTGCAACACAATGAAGGAATAACCATTATGAGAAGGAAATAAAATTTAATATTTCTTTCGATTAATGGCATCTTCAATACATCAGAATCTTCTTCACCAACATAGGATAATGGATCGCTTGAATTGAGTTTCATGGTAAATAATTATTATTCAATGATTACTTCATTCTGTTTAATATTAATTCCTGATAGGGAGAAAAACAAACTGCAGTTATTTTTGTTAATAAAAGATGATTAGTTTAATGTAGCAACAAACATACACTACGTATTTTTTTGACAGTTTTCATTTCTTCTATAATTGAAGAAAGAGAAGAGGATATCTTTACCCCTCGTTTCGTTTCGGATGTTTGTGTCAAGAGCAGATACTGCCCATGTCACCTATTTTTTGTCAGGAATGACTGTAACTGAAGGTTTGGCAAAAAAAAACGCCGGTTGAAACGATTAAGCTTTTTAAAGCTCTTTTCTGAAGATTTTTTAAATAAAATGATGTTTGTTACCTTTCATATCATAATATATTAATTATTTTAAAAAAATCAATTTTAATATGTTAATACTTTTTCTCGCTCAGTATGCACACAACTCATTTAATTCTTTCATTATTATTCTCTTATATAGGTGATATGTTTGAACACAGTAGCCGATTCGATTATTTACATACATCAGTGAGCTAGATTCTTACTCTTGATTTGACTAATTAATTTTGAACAGTACAAATTAGGAAAATTGTTCTATGGAATTTTTTGTCAAAAGAAAACTGACTAGGATTAAAACCGAAATGTTTTAGAATGATTTTCGATTCAAAATGATTGGTTCTAAAAAGCGTATTTTCAGAACTGAATAAGGGTCTATTGCATGTACTAATCTTAAATCCATATATCAGAGTTGAATTCTGTGATAGGGAGATTTTGTTATATTTTTGATAATGTTTTCCACATCAAATATTTTGCTCGAATCAAGATGCATTGACAAACTAGACCAATCAATATTTTTTTCCTTTTCTTAGTTGTAACTATATACACTGCAATAAAACGGATGTGATGTTCTATCTGATTTATTTTTCTTTATGCACGTATGACTGTTTGTAACGATCAGCAACAGTCTGTTTCTATTTTTTTACTTTTCTTTAATTGTTGATATCGCCAATGAATTTATCTTTGTGCTTTTTATATAGTACACAGTAAGGCGTAAAGAGTATCAAAAATGAGCAAAACGTTACATGCAGAATTTGGAAATAGTTCGATTGAATCAACAAATAACTAAAATTATGACCGAATCAGACCATCTTAATCGTTGAATTGATCTGGATCAATTTTTCGCGTGTCTTTTTGTTTTTCACACTGTCGAGAATTATCTCACTCCTTTATTGACACTTGACATAGGTAACAAAGTACTGTTCATTGTTGGTAAATCACTTAATAAGGATACATTATCACATGTTCAGGAATAAGCAGAGATCATCGGTGTATATATTTTTTGAGATAACTTTATTAAGCGTAGAGAATGAGCAAGTAAACATTCGAACATCTACGATGTATTCAGCGCAATGCCAACTTACTCGTGCACCATTTCATCTCTGCAACTATCTTCATCATTCAAGATGTACACTAAACATCTTTACAAAATATTAATAAAGTTCTCGCTAACTTTATGTAGTTTCAGTTGCTCATTGATAGTTTGGCTCGATTACCCCAGAGTGCACATGGCAAACAAGACGTAATCGAGGAATGTCGATGTTGTTACGCCAAAAATGAGTCTGAGTTGAAGAAACTCGCCAAATTTGAGGATACATGTGCTTTTGATCAGATCATTCGATGGTACGCGCGTGAGTGTTTTCTATTCCGCCTTATTCATCAAGCCTTTCGCGCTCGAAACATGAACAATATCTTCAAATTTCATTACTTTTTCGTGGATTTGCAACAACAATTAACTCACCTTTATTAGACACAAGAGACATAATTGCCATTACAAACTGTCTACCGCAGTCAAATAATTTTGGCAGAAAAATATTTAAACTGGGAGAGAACAAGGGTGGTATCTATTCTGTGAACATACTTCTATCAATAACCACTGAAATAGATGTGGCTCTATCTTTCAATTCGTGTGCCTTTGTTCAACCATATTTCGAACGTGTACTATTCTAAATTTAGCTTGAAAACAAGACTGATAAACAACTAAACTCGTCCTTTGCTAATATTCAAGATGTAAATTATAATCAAGATAAGAGCGAAGTGCTTTTCAGTATGAGTACAGTGTATTTCGTATTGATGATGTCGACGCTTGGAATAATGATCTTTGATTAGTCCAACTAACGTTAAAGTTACTCGAGCAATGTGACATCGATGAATTGTTTAGAGTATATTTTTTGATAAAACGTATCGGTAAAAGATCGACATTACTCGTCATGAGTAATTTTCTTGATCGGCGGGTGAATGTATTCAAGCAAAACGCTTTTGTGAGTTACTGCTCAAAGAAGATTCGATCTCGAACATGATGAAAATGTAGACTTATTTAATTCTGAGCTATTATCAATACAAACTTGAAGATCTGGATTCAACTGAATTCTCTGCTCAGTTAGCTTCATATTCATTATTAAGCTTGATCGCTTGGGTGCATCTTCATTGCCATCATGCTCTCCATTTTCAAAAATGAAAATGTCGCTGATCTATATATTAACCTATACCTAGCTTGGATGGATTTCTGTCAAACTATTACAGCACTTGATTGGCGCTAATAAATAGCTCTATCTTATCGACTGATACTCTTACCGTCTGATCATTCAGATTTGTTGGCAGCTTATACAAGTATAGTTGAGATATACAGCAGCATTGACAATTACCCCAAGCCTGTAGTTACTATGAACAATTCCTAGAAATTCAGATACAAATTCTTCCACAGACTCACAAAGATATGGCTAGTATCTTGCAAGATCTCTCTCTTGTATGTCAAGATACACTTCGCTATTTACAACAAACACAAGAAATTATGCTTAATTCCAGTTCTTATGGTCATATTATCTTGTGGCAACTTTTTAAGGATTTGCTTCCGTATATGAATATCTAAACAAAATAAGAAAAGCTTTATTCTACTATAAAAATACTTTACTGGGATTATCATCAAAGAACTCCGAGCATCGAACCCAGTGGACAACTATTTGGAAGAATATCGATTTTCTTTATTTACAAAATAAACATTACAGAATAGTCATGATCTACTATTATAAAGCATTATCGCTTGAGAAAAAGTTTCTTCCTATTTGAGCAACATCAGTATGATCTAGCGGGAACGTGAACTATTGAGAAAAGCATGATATTACTATTAATGCGTGTTGAACAAGCACAAGAAATATTTACCTCCTTGTGATCCAGGATTGGCAATAACCAGAGATAATATTGATGTCATCTTATGCAAAATTGGCCAGTACAAATAGGCCATGGAATATCACCGACATACTCTCATAAGCTATGTTCTTACGTTGCTATCAGACCGTACAACTAGAAACCCGGCATTACAATAACCTCGAATGAACGGCTCGTACACACTTGCAAAAAGTTGAAAAATACAGGAACAAAGAAACAGATATCGACGAAAACATGATTGTCTTGAAAGAAGATGGAATGGATCTTTCTATGGATGAGAATGTTTTTGCGTGTTCGACTCTAGATCAAAGTACATTACAGAGTATTATGAATGAATTTCATCGAATTGTAAAAAAATTCAACCTGGTAAAACTCGACATTAGTAGAACAGAACGATAAGGGTTTTCTGCATCAAATCTGAAGGATTCATCAAGAATTCAAATGGAAAAAAAACTTTTCGCATCGTAACGTATGACGTTTCAATAGCCAATATGAATGTACGCATTCATTATCAATAATGCCACGAATGAGTGTTCGTTGGTATTTATGAGAACTAATTTATTTCAGATATCTCGTATTTCATAAAGCAAGTGATTTCTGTCTATCTAAACAGTAACAACTAATTCTTGATAAAAACTCGAACTAATAAAAAGAATGTTTATAACACAATGATCGAGTTATAAATACTTGAGGAATAGGAAATATTTTTGAAATACACTATTAGTATTTATAATCCAATACTTTCGTTAATTGAGGTCTATTTATTCTTAACGTTCACCTATATAGTGTTTCGTAATTAAATTAAGAAAGAAAGAAAATTATAATACGAATTTTTACCTTCGTGTAAAAATAAAAATAACAAAGGATTTCAGACGTCGAAAATAATTTAAGTCATAATGATGAATTCATTGCTTATGATCAATTTTTTCGTTTAATAATTTCAAAATGATGTACAGAACAATCTCAAAAAAGGAAACGACATATAGATATGTATCTTAGTTGTAAGTCATATTATTAAAATTTCAAGTTGTTGTGTAAGTACAGTATTCAGTATCGATTTCTTTAATTTATTAATTTGTCGAAATGTTAAGAATTTTTTTTCTGTATGATATAATAATAGACGTTTAGATCTAACAAGTAACGTACAATAAAGAACAATATTTATTTATGCAACCGTTTCCTTGATGAGATTTCGATAAAAATCATGTTAAGATGAAAAAAATTCCAAATCCTTCAATTAGGTCGGATAAGAATATTTTAGATGCGAGAAATAAATTATCATTTTAAAGCATTCTTTTCAACGTATTTTTTGCATATATATGTAATAGAAAAGTTCTAATTATTATAAAATCGTGAATAGAAAATGTTGAAGTCATTATTCTGAAACAGAATTTGAATTAGACTGTTAACATTATCTGGAAAACGTAGGTTGTAGAAAAATATTGCATGACCTTAAGAAAAATCTGTCTCAAATAGTATAAATAATGATAAAATTTTTTTTTATTGGCGTAGTGTGATAAGGCTGTTGGTGGAAGGACAACAGCTAGTTAAATCAATCTTTAGGTACACCACTAATTTAGATGATACGTAGATTTAAATTATTTGCCAGACTTAATCTCAATATAATGGTATAGATATGTTCTCCATCCACTCACACATCATATCCTCAAGATGGAATAGATATAATTTAATACACACATCCACATACAAAATTTATCGGTGCAACATCTTTGAAGTCAAAATATAGATCTTTCATTCGACAATATATACATATATACACTGAGAAATTAGAGTTTTAGCATAATGATGTGAATGGATGTAAAAGGATATTAAAGCAGTGAAACAATTCGTGCGCATATTCACATGAGAATAGATTTAATTTGACACTTATAAATATAGATAGATAATGGTATGTGAGCTTATAAACGGCATGAATGACTTTTTCCTTTCACTGAATGATATATTAAATTTAAGCAGTAAGAAAAATATAAAAATTATCTCAGAAAACAGGTCATTTCTGTTCTATCCACAATATATATAAGTTATCTTCTTCTCCTTATTTATTTAAGTGTATTTTTATCAACAGACATTCGTTATTTCTCTGTATTTTGTACGAATCTATGTTTCAACAAAATCTCGTGATTAATGTCGCCTAACTATCATTACAAACCCTATATGATGAGTTCATAAATTCTTTATTGTAATCGCAATTTGAAAGACACGATACGTTTTATTTCCTTGATATTTTTTTAAAATACTTTTGATCTCGATTCACTAATCAAATTGAGCATATCTTTAGATACAATGTGTTCCATCTTATATATATTTATATAATAGAATGCCATTTACTTTGTCGTGTTAATACTAACTTAGAATATTGTAAAAGTTTATTCATTTTTTTGAATTTGAAGTAGAGATGATTCAGTGATGTTTAACCAAAATTAGATGATAATTGTTCTACTTGTTGCTTCTCTCTTCTATAATTATTGGTTTATTCATTTCTTTTTGTTTTTATTCGCTCCAATTAATATAACATTTTTTTTCAACAACACTTTTTATGATAACAATATAAAAGAACATTTCTATGATGGTAAACCATTCTACTTATGTTGAATTTGATAAGCGGCATTTTAGAACAAAATTATTATTGCTGTTGTTTTTTTTAGTTCATTTCATAGTTGTAATCGATCCTTGATACTCGTTTGAATACAAAACTTCTTTTTTACTTTTGATTTCAATAAGGCGAGAAATAAATTAATTCTCATTCTTTTCTTATTTCGTTTATATATTCATTATTTTTAGTGATTGGAAATAACGATCATGACATTATTATACTATACTCAACAATTTACACTTTATCGTGGTTATTTTCTTTTTATCACAGGTATCATTGGTAATGGAATTAATATTTTAGTATTCTCAAAAGTGCGTACTTATCGTACGAACCCTTGTACATTTTATTTTCTTATTGGTTCAATAGACAACATTGTTTACATACTACTTAATCTTACAGTTCGTATTCTAAATGTAGCTTATAATATTAATGTAACTGGCACATCAAGTATATGGTGTAAAATACGACAATTCTTTCTTATTACGCCTGCTATAATATCTGTAACTTGTTCATGTTTGGCTACAATAGATCAATTTTTAATTACATCAGAAAGTGTGTTTCTTCGATGTTATAGTCAAATCCAATGGGCTCATCGAATTGTATTCATTGTTATCAGTATCTGGTTTCTTCATGGAATTCCTATTCTTTTATTTTTTGATATTTCATCGATTAATAACAGTTGTGTGAATATGAATGCTGGTTTCACGATCTATGCATTGGTGTATGTAATTGGTATTATTTGTGCAATACCACTTCTAATCATGATCATATTTGGATGGTTAACTTATCGTAATATTCATCGAAGTATAAATCTTGTTGAATTACAAGTGGATCGTCAATTAATAAGAATGACTCTGATTCATGTAGTACTTGTTGTTATTAGTTTACTTCCATATGGCATTTTCAATATTTACAGTGTAATTACCAATGTCGTTATAAAAGATTTTGATCGACAATCAAAAGAATATTTCGTCTCTTCTATCTTTAGTATGGCAACATATCTATATTATGTTGTATGTTAATTGATTTTTTTATTAGATAATTTGATATGTATAATATTTGATTTTGTAGGGAAGTTGTTACACATTTTTGATTTCCTCGAAAAGTTTTCGACAAAAGGTGAAAGAACAAATATTTCCATGGCGACAACAACGCCAAATAACACCACATTAAATATACACTATTTCGAGAATATGCGAGTATGAACGAGGATGAGACCTATATCACATCCCCTAAGTTATGAATTAATTGTAATAATTACTGAAATTAAAATCTTCATACATTCGTCATGAATGAAAGGAAAAATAAATTTTGATTGCCTAATTTTGTTTATGACAAATATGATGCACGCAAAGCAAAAATGCAGTAAAAAAATTACTTTTTCAAATCATACACGATTCGATTAAAAATTTCAAGGCGATCAAGAATATGTGTGTCTTCCGTTTTTTTAAACCTTTATTTCGATCGATAAATTGAAAAAAAAATTGGCACAGGTATTGAAAACAAATAATTTGACAACTTTTTATAGATTTCTCTTTTTCTAAAAAGTATGTTACGCGATAGAATCTTCTAACTTAGTTTTTCTAATAGATCATAGAAAACTGAATAAGTAACTGGTTTAAAATCATTTTTAAAAGAAAGCATTGACTCACAAAACAATTTTTTAAGACCCATGCTCAAAAATCTTAGGAAATGTTAGAGCCAATATCTTTACATGGTTAGATGGGTAGTTCCAAAGTTACAAAGAGTTTTCTTGAAATCGGTCAGGTAATTTTTGTTCATTCTTTTTTGTTCTTCCCCAACATAGTCAAAATATACTCATATAGATTAAACTCGATGCCCGATCCAACACACATACTCTTGAGATCTTAAGAAACTTTCTGGAAGACTTGGTTTCCTGTCATCGACTCACTCAACAATACCTCTGAAGAGAAGTAATCGGTTATGCTAAGTTCAATGATGATATTCGTTTTTTGTTTCAAAGCGATTCCATACTTCTATAGCGAGTTTTTCTAT
This sequence comes from Macrotrachela quadricornifera, assembly GCA_022393335.1. NCBI lineage: Eukaryota > Metazoa > Rotifera > Eurotatoria > Philodinida > Philodinidae > Macrotrachela > Macrotrachela quadricornifera. The sequence goes on from JAJEKB010020927.1 coordinate 22,123, forward strand.
GTAGTATTGACTATCTTGGTCGTATGGTGAGAATATAAGATGTCATAAAGTTGCAATAGAAATGCAGAGTCGCTTTGATACAAAAAACGAGTCTCATCACTGAACTCAGCATAATCGATTATTTTTCTCTAGATATCTTTTTGAGCGAGTCGATGACAGGAAACCAAGTCTTCCAGAAGTCTTCTGAAAATTTTCCAAAAAGCTTCTAAAGATCTCAAGAGTGTCTGTTGGATTGAGCATCAATTTCAATCTATTTGAGTATATTTTGACTATGTTGGGGAAGAACAGAATAGAATGAACAAAAATTACCTAACCGATTTCAAGAAAACTCTTTGTAACTTTGTAACTATCTATCTAACCGATCTAACCATCTAAAGACATTGGCTCTAACATTCCTAAGAAAAAACCTCTCATAGACTTGCAACATTGAGTTCCAATTTTTGAGCATGGGTGTTGGAAAATTATTTTGTGAGCCAATGCTTTGTTCTAAAAATGATTTGAAACCATTTGTTTATTTAGTTTTCTATGATCTATTAGAAAAACTAAGTTAGAAGATTCTATCTCGTAACATATTTTTTGGAAAAAGAGAAATCTATAAAAAGTTGTCAAATATTTGTTTTCGACGCGTGCCAAGTTTTTTCAATTTTTCGAGCGAAAAAAAAGAATTAAGAAAACGCAAGGCACGCATATTCTTGATGGCCTTAAAACTCTCTATTGAATGATGCATTATTTGAAAAAAGATTTTTTACTAGTTTTGCTCTGCCTATATCTTACATTCAATATACCCATCTATCAAGTAAGAAGATCGACTAGTAGAAAAAAGAAGACAAAAACTCTTTCATACTCAAAATCGATACACTACTATATTTATATTTCTTCTAGGTCATGCCGACCGGATCAGCAGAGGAAGAAAGAAAGAAGAAGAAAAAGATTTTGGCACCGATTGTTTTTCGATGTTTTTTTTGCTGATAAGCTTTTTTCTCGACGAAGGAAATAGAACAGAAAAAAAATGACAGTCACAATACTTGCGTACTTCAGTCATACGCGTTTCTCATAAATATGCTATCACTCACGCCCGTTATTGTCACTCTTTTTATAACAGTATTATTCTACTATGTAAAACGTGTTTATTTCACTTTGCATGGTCCAATACCTGGCTTGCCACCTCACTTTCTCTTCGGTAATTTACTCCAAACTGGTGTTATCTGGCAAAATATTCCTATGAATCTAATATTTCTAAAGCTGAAAGCAAAATTTGGCGATGTTTTCCAATATTGGCTCGGCCCTTCGCGCATCGTTGTTGTTAGTCGTCTGGAAGATGTTCAACATATATTTAGTCATCGATATATCTATGATCAAGCGGATCTTTTTGTCGACCAAATCAGTCTTCTCAATCCATATGCAGTTCTTGTCATGAAAGGTTTGCACATGATCAATTTCTTTTTGTATCTCTCGTTCTCGATATATTTGATATGAATAGATCAAAGTCAATCTATAAATTTTAGGAGCTGATTTTAAGCGCCATGTTAATATCGTCGGTCCTTTATTTCGTCGTAACAAAGTCAACACACACTTGGACACAATAAACGATTGTACGGACAAACTGTTGACTCGTTGGCGTAATTATAACAATGATCCAACACAGGTTCATGTAAATATGATTGAACAATCTCAACAACTATTACTTGCTATCTTTGGTTATATTGGTTTCGATTATGATCTTCAGACACTTGATGATGAATTTAATAGCAATAAAAATGAACTCACTCGTGCACTACATACTCATCTCGGAACAGGATTAGCTCTCATTCAAATGCCTAGGATTATCGGTCGTATTTATTTGTTGTTGAATCCTGAATTTCGACGAGCACAATCGATTATTGATCGGTATTTGCAGAATATGATTGAACAAGAATTAAGAGAAACACCGGAAGTGAGAGCTGAACGTAAAAGGATCAGTTTAATCAGTTCATTAGTGGCTTCATTACAAGAAGATGAAAAACTTGAAGAGAAAAAATCAGCAGAAGACAAGAAAGGTTAAGAATTACATCGAAGATTTTTCATCTATCGCATTTTTTCCGTTTTAGGTCTCTCTCGAGCAGAAGTAATTGGAGAAATGCTTTCCTTTCTTTCAGCTGGTTTTAGTACGACTTCAACTGCTCTTGCCTGGTTTATTTTCTTTATGAGTAAACATCCACATGTACAGAATAAACTCAAAAAAGAACTAGTTGAATACAATTATCAACGTCTATCAATAGAACAACTTGAATCATTGACTTATTTGGATTGTGTATTTCGTGAATTACTTCGTTTAGTGCCACCTGCTCTGGCTACTTTACGAACGTTGGTAGCTGATGATCAACTACCGTCAACTGGCGCTTGTTTGAGGAAAGGTGATCAAGTTGTTATTCCGTTTTATAACTTACACAGAGATCAACGCTATTGTTTGGGACCGATGGATCCAGAGGAATTTCATCCCGAACGATATCTCATTGAAGGTAATGATGACAATAGCAAAGTAGCTTTCCTGACATTCGGTGGTGGTCATCGTCAATGTCTTGGTCAAGATTTTGCACGTCTCGAACTCAAAGCGATTTTTACACGAATCATGCAACATGTCACATTTGGTGATGGAGGACCCGAACTCAATGCGGGTGGATATAAACAAACAGATACGATCTTACCCAAACATATTGGTGTTACTATCATGTTCGACTAAATAACTTTCATAGACAAGAACGAAGCAGTTTCATAAATTTTAAACTTTTCTCCTCTTTTCCCACATTAATTCTTGTAACATTTAAAAGTATTTCTTTAGCATCAATGTATCGCTGTATTTTAATTTACGGTGCAGTTGTCAATAACGAAAGTTTATGATATAGTCTTGTAAGAACAACCAAGTCCATCTTTTCAGTGAAAATGAATAACAAAGATTAGGGGCCGATTTAGGAGTAAATACATATTCTCTCCTTTGTCTTCGAATTGTCAATTGACATCGAACTTCGAAGTAATAGTCACATAGATAAAGAAAAAGAACAAGTGAGATTTACTTTTCGTTACATGATAAAACCAAGTATATCATGGGAATGGTAAATTTATAGTTTTTCTTATAGATCGACAGATTTATGCATTCAATATGAACAAATTATACCATCTTTTATACCTACTGTAGGTAAATGTATTTATGTGCTCGCTTATATAAAATAATAGATCTGAATATCTTCTTAAATACATTGTTCAGTGCGTGTTTCTCTATGTCAAGTCAAAGGTTAAACGTAAATAGTTAAAGGTTGACTAAGGTTATAACGAGGTGAGACTTAAAAAGATAAGGCTATCTACATACTTAGATCTGTCCAAAACTTCCTAGATTGCGATTGGCAATTTTATAAACCAATTAGCATTGAAGTGTTTTTTGCATGAATAAATCATGGAGTGCATTATCTATAATTATAGATACAGCGACTCTGTTTCGGGCTTAGAAACAATATTTTTTCGATAAACTTTAATTTGAAATAGAAAAAAACCAAAAATGATTAATGAATTCAATCGATATTATATAAAAGGTTGAACTACTTAAGAAATAAATTTAAAGACAATTTACGCAAAACTTATAACAGCTTTGAGATCTAAAGCTTCACGATATTCAACACTTGCAGAATGATCAAAGCGTTTCCATGAAGGAAGAAAAAATGTTAATAATGATCTTCGATCTGGTTGTTCGGTTTCCGTGCTTACAGATGAAGATATTGAACTAGTACGAGAGGCTATCAATAGTAGTCCATATTGAACTTATGATGAAATTATGGCTGAGACATCCATCTCTCATGGTACAATAGCACGAATTATCCACGATTATCTTAACATAAAAAAATGACACTACCTTGGTTACGTCATCAACTGACTAATGAACACAAGGAAGAACATATTAAACTTTGTAATGAAAATTTGATGAAATTTCGGAATGGTTCCTGACGGTTATGTAATATTATAACAGGTGATGTGACGTAGATGTAACATAGGCAGATTGATCACAAGTCAACAAATACAAGCTGAGTTAGTGAAGGTGAATCGCTAACAACTACTGTTCGTCGAAGTAAGTTTGGGCCAAAAAATTTATTTTGTATATTCTTTAAATCGTGCAGTCCTATTCGTATACATGCCATTGATAATGACGAGACTACAGGTCATATTTATTATATACAAAACTGCCTTAAGCCTATTGTCAAAGAAATATGGAAACAAAGAAAGTCAAGTGGTACAAAAGATATAAAACTGCTTCATGGCAATGCTGGACTCCATCATCATTCAGATTTTATTAATTATTTAACAGAAAAACATATCAATACAATGCCGTATTCATCATATTCACTTGACCTTGCAACGTGTGATTATTGGCTAAATCATTGGCTGGTGTGGTTTCCAATGCGATGAAAAATATTCCAAAAAAATAACTTAAAAGAACTTTTGAAAAACTATTAGAAAGGAGGGAACTTTGTAAAAAAAATCATGGTGACTTATTTTGAACATTTAGTAAAATAAAACTTGAACTTCGTTTTGTCTTTATATATTTGTTTAACAATCTAGGAATTTTTGGACAGACCTATGTATGACGTCGTGAAATTTTTAGGGATGACTACTATGACTATGGCAAACGTTTGCTGCGAGTTTCAACCAGATGTATCTTGACTTTTTAATTGAGCCGAAATGTCCTGAAAATATCCTCCCGTCTTTTTGTCAAAGACGATCAACAAAAATATTTTATGATTGTAATACGAATTTCTGAATATTAATCTTGGTGAAATTCTCGATCTGATAGATTTTTAAAATTTTTCGAATTCTTTTCGATAAATTTCAGATTGAACAGAATCAACCATATGAATTCTACAGCAATACGTGCGCATATGCATATTCTAATGTTTTTTAATGCTTGTAAAAAAAGTATATTTAATAAAATAGAAAGTTTGGATCTATAAATAAGATGATATTCGGTTTTAGATTGGCTTAGTCTTCTCGTTAATGATCGTTATTAAGGAGTTTTTGATCAGAAAAATCAAGCGTATAGGAGGAAAAGAAAAGAGCTCGCTATGTCAAATTAATATTCCACCATGGATCAAGTCTAAGGTGTCTGTTGGAGTTCTTTAGAGTATCAGTTTTTCTTACTGGTAAAGACAGTTATTCGTGAAGTGCGTTAACTCTAGTCTCTCTTTATTTCGACACTTTATTCAAAGTAACTAGCCGTCAGATCCTGTTCTAGAATGTTAGAAAACCATATAATGCCTTTTTCTAACGTTAAAAAGAATTGTTTTTTGAGTGATCTCCTTTCCAGTCACTAGTCACTAACAACCACAAAATTAATCGCTTAGAAATTGATTCGTATTATTGTAAGAAAATACCAAACATGGCATCATATGAATTCAGTGGCGCTCATAAAAAGCGTCTGAGGACGAGAATCGGAAGCATCCCTTCTGTAGAACTCTATATTCGACAACAGACATCGTTAAACATATAAGTTTTATTCCAATGGTATCATACAATTATAATTGATCTATTAGCAGTCATGAACGTATAAACAAGTAGAAAATCAAGAAATATTTAATAAACATGATTCTATTATGTAGTCAGAATAACAAGGATATAGCCCGTTTTTTATACTGTACATTTTCATTTATGATATTCGTCCTGTAGACAAAGTCACTTCCTATTGTGCACTATTTCTTTTCGCGAATTGGCATAGAAACATCAATGAAGAAAAGATGTATGCCGCAAATGAGTTTAGATTTGAACAAAATGGCTCAAACGATCCACCTTAGATGCGTAGCTTCCCAAAAAATATACTTTTTAATTAAACATTTCGCTATTTAAAGAATGCTTTGTCACTTTTTCGGTGTATTTAAGTAGCAATTTAAACTAAACGGCAGTTACATTAAATTATTTGAAATAGCTGCAAAATATAGACAGGAGCGGTTTGATTCAAAGAAAATGCGAATCAATGCCATTGACCAACTTCTTTTAATACTTGTTTTAGCTTTTTTATAAGTTTGGATCGATTCGGTTTAGCGTTTCTCAAAATTCCTTACGTTTTAGTTCTGTTCAGTTTGAATTTTCAGAAGCCCGAACCGAATCCATTTCTTCTGTATATCACTTTATTTTGCATTCTGATTTTTTTCATCTATAACTGTCTTAAACTTCATCCAACAAGGTAAAAAAAAAGAATTGAAAAAAATAATTTCAGATGTGTAAGAAGGTAATCCAATATCACCGAGTGTAAGATTTGTCCACCATCTATCTATTAAGTAATATCGTGCCACAATAATGTTTATTCTTGATAAAAGAAGATTGTATCATACCATAATCAAAACATTCGCTTCCTATCTAAATATCTATTAATATAACTTAATGATCACATTTTCAAAATAACACAGATCTATTTTAGCATCTCTGCTCATTGAAGAATTAGTAATGTAGAATGAATATTTGAAGAGATTGTTTGTTTTATTAGTGATGTGAATGAAGTATGCGCTTCCCATCGATGTAGGAATAAGAAGATATTTTTCAGTATTTTCTTCATTGTTTCAAGTCGCAAATTGTGACATAATTGTTCTCTGATCAAAAGAAAAACCGAAAGACTAGTATAAATAATTAATATATAGTTAAAAAGAAGTACCTCAATTCGTTTCGTAATACGGAGGTGTCCACTTAACAGAAATTTTAATATATAAATAGTATACATAAAAATATTTTCGTTCTGAGAAAGACCGTTCAATAGCGATTCGAACAATTAGACAGTAATGCAAATCATGAAAAATCTATGACAACTTGGAATAGCTGTAAGATATCAAGATTGCTGTGATATATTTAGATAGCCAGCCATGTGAATAATTAAATAGCTATGGCAATTTGACATAGCTGTAAGGTATCGAGATTGCTGTAATCGAATCAAATAGCTATGACAATAATAAATAGTAAGGCTATTTAAATGATTCAACAAGATTATTTTCTTGCGCATTTATTGCTAATTATGTATAGAAAAGAAATTGTATCTTTGTTGCGAACGATCCCTCAGATGAAATTAGTATAGATTTCATTTTTCATGTCATCTTCAGTTTGTCTCAATGTGGCCATCCGTAGGGATGTTATTCAAATAATTCACTGGTGAATTTAGGGGGACCTATGGAGCTAGTGCCCCTTCGTTCGAGAAAACTTTTTCGATTTCTGAAAAAAATGTATGAAAACCTAGTCCACACTACCTCTGATTAGCTTAAACAATTACTTTTCTCTGTAATACCTTCTTTCTTTCACAATCCCATATCCGACACTGGAATAAATCTTGATAAAACTAGAATAGTGATGAGCAATATTTATCTTCATAATGGTTAAATAAGAAATGCTAAATGTGAAAAAATATAGTGAGACAAATACCAGATTTTTACAGAGTGTTCTAGATAAAGTCAACACACTATGAAAATCGCTTGTAACGTTAAATGTGACGAATGCCATTTTGCGAATTGCTAAATTATAAGACACAAAAGATTAAACATTCTCTATATATCAGATTATTCTGTCATTTTAACTGCACTATATCACCGGCATAAGTCAATTCAACAAATCCTATCTAGATATCATTTCCTCTCGTATTCGAGATATAATTAGATTCAGTGAAGCTTGTTTTACCCAAAGCATATATGAAACAGATATAGACATGAAATACTCTTAGTACTTTTGCATCTCATTCAACATAAGTATACTATTTATTTCATTTAATAAATAGTATAGCAGCAGCTTCTAAAAAGTAGAGTATTGCCTTTTCCTTTAAACATCGTCTATTCAATGGAATTTTCTTGATCGGTAATTTTAACAACCAGTCTTAGATTCTCATACCTCAACCTAGTTTATCTTTGTTCAAACTTTATTTCCTCTAATTCATTGAATTTTTTGGTGTTTCATTCCAAATAGGCAATTTTGGGAGCTGCCCATTTGATTCGTCGAAAACCCGATATCAAAACATCTGATTGGCTAAACTTCAGGGCTGAAAGAACCCGATTGATAGAAAGGCCAAATTTGAAAATCTTTAATTGGTTGCCTGTTGATATGAAAGCAATCAAATTTTCTAATCCCTTGTTTTTTTAACTTTTGATCTTGCCAGCCAGCCACAAGCACACATGCAAACTTTGTCTTATTTGATCCTCCTTACACTTAAAGGAATTATTTTTTTTTATAAAAAGCCTTTTTTAGTAAAAAAAATTATTTGAAAAAATTCAAAAACTAATGGTATCAATGAATTTCGCGACTTCGAAAGCCTTTGAACAAACTTTATAGGAGGCACATGTGGAAGACGAATACCCATTAATATTTTAGACGATGTTTTTCTGACCTTGCCACACCGCTACAAACTATTTTTTTTCATACGACTCTTCCTACAGTCAAGGGAACAATTATACTTGAGAAAAGTTCTACGAAATGCTTTGTGAAACGATGCTCGGATTTATTTATGATTGGAAATTAAAGAAGCCACCGGAAAGCTTTTTGTGTTTACATATTTGCATGGAATCTGTGAAAAATGAAACTACAGTTTGAAATCGTGCAATGATATAATGATTAAACAGTGATATATAGAAAAATGCATCGCCTCAATCCATAATGCGGAAAAATATGTACGATGGAAAAAAGTAAAGGAGTGCGAAGGAAAGAAAAAGACCTTGTGATGAGCAAATATAGCAAGGCCACATTATGTATTCAACGTATATTTTTATATTGGTAGTTATAAAGCAATCGTGCGTGAAACTATTTTTTCTTATGATTATCAACAATAGCGGGCAAAAAATTAGCAAATTCAAATCACTCAAACATATCAATACATCAAAAAGATAAAATTGAAACGTTTCGCAGCACAGTGAGTACGAATCGTTATTCTACAACCTAATATGTTTTTCGAAAGCGGCTTTTCCGCAGGTAATGTACTCAGGTTTTGGCAACTTTCAATCAGTATTTCTCCTGAATGGCTAAGAATAGAACTTCGAAATTTGGTACATAGGTGTAGATTAGAAAGTTCTTTAATCCTTATAAGTTTTACCACAATTGACTGAATGGTTCATGTTTTATAAGAAAAATACATGACGGTAACGCACTCACACAAAAGATCCTCTTGTTTCTGGACAGTATTAGAAATGTTAAATTTCCGACGAATGCTTAGGTTATAGAGACGTATGTTCAGAAAAAGGTTTGTAATGGAAACTTAGGGTTGTCTATTAGAAAACAACATTCTGAAAAATATTGTATTGTCCCTGAGCTACGGTCAAAAGACTATAGTAACGTACTGACACATGCAATCTTTGATCTTCATTACTCAGAGTATCAGCCGACCAAGTACCCTGGTAAGCTATGTTAGATTATGACACAGGCCTAAACTGCTTTTTTTATTTCAAAATACGATGCACTGCAGGATTTTGGCAAGGTTTACAAAAAATAGTTCTAACCAGAAAAATATGACTTTTCGAGGGTATCCTCAGGATTTTAGTATTTTTATTCGAACAGAAGGAGATAAAAAGAAATAAAAAAAATAGTAGACATTCAAAACACTATCTAGTATGTGTGAAAAATTTTCCGGTCTGTCGGATGTATTGTGGTCGAGAAAGAGGCAATAAGGATAGAAAGAGATGGTTTTTGAATATTATCATTCCAATATCTCCTCCAGGGAAGCATCTAGCAATTTTGAGTCTAGCACAACTTTTACTGTACTTATTGAGACCCATCAACTGTGCCGGTTTCAAAATATTCTGATGAATTGTCCCTGAAAAATGTCGGAAAAAGCGTTTCTCTCAAAGTACAGTAATGGACAGGTTGCGTGCGTACGTTACCTTATTTCTCCTCAACAGAAGAAAACAAATGAAAAGCAAGTTTACTATTTGATGACCTATCAAAAGTTACTCAGCATGCCTTAATATTCACCAGAGTGCTCTTGTGGTTATGGCATGAAATAAACTAAAAGCTTTAATTCGTGATGCATTCATCCTAGTTTTTATTAGGCTTTCAGCTACCCACCATTTTCTTCTATCAGTCATTAAGAAGATAAAATATACCTCAGAAGAAAGCTCAATCTTCGTAGACTTAAAATATATATCGGACTTCAGTTTTTAATACTCTTCTATATTTTTAAAATATTTCCTTCAATAACGCTGAAATAATGATAAATTACCAGAAACGAACTCATCTTTTTTCCTCCTGTAGCTATTCTCTTCATTAAAGAATAAAACAAAATAAACTACATATTCTGACAGAGTAAAATCTACTTTACAAGATGACATAATTAGTTTTTGAAAGTGAACAAGTTCTACTTTAATCACCATGGTTGACCGTTAGCCGAACAGGCCGAGAGGAATATCGATCAGGTGAACAGTAGATCAATTACATTGAGCATGACCAAGTTAACGTAAATATACATGGTATCACAAGACACGAGAGCATAATGGCTCGTATCACTTATTTTTTTTCTATTAGTATCTATCCAAATGTCTGTTGATCCGGCTTCGTCACCATTGTGTCATGATAACAATGGTGAGCAAAAATTGTTTATACGCAGTTTTATCAGTCTTTTTGTTTGGATATTTCAGGTACAGATCAAATTTCTGATGAAACATCGAGTAAGTATGTTTTGATATAGACTTAATAATATATGGTAGATTTTTTTACAATTAAAGCACGATTCTATTTTTCTGTTAGTATGTTTTCACTTAAAACATCACGTCCATGTTCCTAAAATGTCTTAGAATTTATATATTTTAATGACGCTCAGGTTTCTGTATCATTATGTTTATGTGCCTTTTGTCTTGCACTCATTCGCTAATAAATGATTCAAATGCCTATTTATAAAATTAACAATGAATTCTGATAGCATATGAAATTTTTAATCGTATTTATTTAGAAACTTTTCGCTTCTAATAACTTCACGATCAACATTTCTAATGTTGCTAAGAAAGTCACACATTGTTGTTCGAACTACCTTTTAATATTTGTTCACTTAACTTTCATAAAAGTTGTCAAAATTTATAAATCCTAAACTATGTTAAGGTCTAGATTAACATATGAATGATTATTCTAGTGCAGTAAAAGACAAACTGAGGATTAATAACAGACATTTGGTGTATGCGACGGGGTCATATGGCTTGCCTATGAAATTCTATCATTTTAGTATATGTAAGATCAATGGATTAAAATAAACTGAAGTATTTATTCCAGATATTTCAAAACTATTGAGTATTGACCTTATAGAGAAATGCTCCGATTAACTTTGAGGGGTATTTAGTGCATTTCATAGGATATAAAAATTAGAGTTCTTTGGTTATATTTAAGATATTTCCTTTTATAAATGGTTATTCATATAATAATACAAAAATTCAAAGGAAAACTGAAAATTTACTTTAAAAGTGTAGTCTTAGGCATTATAAATTGTGTCCTCATTGTACTTGAACTATTTTTCAGTCAATAAGTGCAAGCCAAAAGCTATTTATACAGGACGATATAGAATTCCAAGCGCTCTCATGAGGTTACATGTGCAACTGTAAAATTGCTTTTGAGTTTGGGCTATGCGCATCATGTAAGCCATAGTGAAACCAGGAAAACTTCGAAACGAGAGGGGTTGCTAGGCCTCTCGTTTCAGACTATGATTGTTTTATTGAGTTTTTTGACCATATACAAGGAAGTTTGAGGTAATCGAAACAGAAAATCTCCAGCTGAAACTTCACCCATAAATAGATCTAATGATTCCTAGAATGTCCTTAAGTTTCATTTATGGATAAAATTTTAGCTCGAAATTTTTCACTTCGATTTACCTCGAAATGTTTTGGATGCAGTAATAAAAACTCAGCAGAACAGTCGTAATCTGAGAAGAGAAGTCTAACAGGTCGTATCGTTTTGAGTTTTTTCTAGTCTCATTAGAACTACACGATGTACATAGTCTTGACTCAAAAGCGATTTTACACTTGCATGCTACGTCATGAGGTGGCAAGCTTTAAGTATTTTGAAACTCTACATCATATATTGGATTAACTATAACTTGTCAGTTCAGATGCTTGTCCAATTCGAAACATGACATTTCATCCGTTTTCATTTCGTTCTAGATGATCATTAGAATAAACTGTTAGTTATTTTTTGAATCAAGTCAATTAAAATCTGTAAAAAAAGCCTTGTGTTTGTGTTATTTACGCATTGGAGATCGTTTCAGTCTCGAGTAAACAAGTTTATTTAGAGTTGTTATTATGCGTTACACAAACTTTCACTGTACGAGCATACGATACTTACAGAGATTATAAAATAGTTGAATATCAAACGAAAAGAAAATTACAGAATTCTATTGTACGATGAAAATAATTGTACAACAGTATAAAGCGATAGCTATCCTCAGGACTGTTAATCTAAAAATCAGTTCTGAAACTCGTTGAGTCAATTTTATATTATGTTTGTATAAATCAAAATAAATAACAATCATAATTTGGAACGAAATTGAACGAAAGGAAAAATATTTTCATCTGTTAATCGATTATAATGTTGAAACCGCTTTTTTTCTCAGATCAATCTTTAAATAAACCATATATAAAAAACAATGATAATGAATTGCATCCAACTACCAATACTATATTACTTCCAATGCCGCATTATTTTAACAAAAACGAATCCACATATGATCAAGAAAATACTTCTTTAACAACAAACAGCAAATTTTTATACGTTATTTTAAGTTCCGTTGCGTTTTTAATGACTGTTATTGGTGTGATGTTATGGATAATTTACAGTGCACGCTTAAAAACATCTGAACATGATAAGGAACATATCACAAGTCAACTATTATATACTGAAACTTTATCAGGTAGGGATCGATCTTGTATGAGTAACATCACAGAAATAAATTTTTTACCTACACTTTTCTCTGTTATGTGCCATTGTCTAGATTCTTTCCCTGAAACTCATATGCAAATGAGTACCACAACACCATTATTAACTACCACAACAACATTATTAACTACTACAACATCTTTAGTAACTACCACAAAAAGATTATTGACTACCACAACACCATTATTAACTACCACAACAACATTATTGACTACTACAACATCTTTATTAACTACCACAACATCTTTATTAACTACCACAACATCTTTATTAACTACCACAAAAAGATTATTGACTACTACAACATCTTTATTAACTACTATAGCACCATCATTGACTACACAGAAGTCACTATATAATGATTTATTAGGTAAATGTAGCTTACTTTATGGAATCATTCCGTGTGGACACAAATTTGAATATATTAGACGTTCAGTATAAAATAATAAAATTCTCGTCTTTCTTATCCATATGAATGTTACATTTTTATTCATGTACAATTTATAAAAAAATATTCTTCTGATGAACAACATACAAATAGAAAAAGAATAGTTACGCTATTCTATTGTCAAGACAAAACACAAAAGCAAACAGTACGAAGCAAATTAAAGGAAAGAATTTTGGGGTGAAATTTTGTCTATAAATAGGCCTAATCGTTTCTAGAATGCCCTGAAAGTTTCGGCTAAAACAAACATTTCCTTCTTGAAATATTCACTTTTCTACCAGTCATATTTCTTTTTTCAATTTATCTCGAACTATTTTGCATAGAATAAAAAAAAGTTAATAAAACGCTCATATTCTGAGAATAGAAGCCTTACAATCCTTACCATTTTGAACTTTTTCTACTCTCACTAAGGTCTACGTAACGCATATAGTTTCGAATTAAAATAGTGAGAGTGAGGTTATATATCAGCAGCATGTCATTCATTATGAGAGTTGATTTTTGGAAAGACAATTAGTTGTTTGAATTGTCTACAAGACTATTTTAATTATTATATGCAATCATGCAAATTTAGAGATTGTGACTTTTTACAAAAGTAGAAAGGATCTTCTTTACAGCGAGAAACGTTTATAGTATTTAAATATACATCGCTTTTTTTTATAGATGCACATAGAACAACTGAAATTGTTAATCAACAGCCGGTAAAAAAAGTTTTATTTATTGTTGCTGATGGTATTCCGGCGGATGTGATAGAAAACACTTCAGTTACCAACATGAAATACATCCAAGAAATTGGGGCATATACACGAGCGTACGTCGGAGGTGATAAAGGAACTTATACTCAAACAGCTACTATCTCATCACCTGGTTATATGAGTTTACTAACTGGTACGTGGGGTAATAAACATAATGTGTACAACAACTATGTTAAGAATCCCAATTATCATTATAAAAATATTTTTCGGCTAGTTAAAGAACAACTACCTGACAAAAAAATTGGCATTTTCTCAACATGGACAACGAATCGTGTCAAACTGATTGGCGAAGGATTACCAGAGGCTGGTAATATAACGTTTGATTACAAATTCGATGGATATGAATTAGATAATATTACTTATCCTCACGATAAGCAGAGTCAATACATCTATCATATTGATCAGCGTGTGACGAATGAAACGTCAAAATGTATCAAAACGTATGCACCCGATCTGTCATGGGTGTATTTACAATATACAGATGATATAGGACATTTTTTTGGAGACAGTGAACAGTTCAGTCAATCAATAATTTATCTTGATGACCAGATAGGAAGAATTTGGCAGGCTATCGACTATCGAATGAAATATCACAAAGAAGATTGGCTAATAATTATTACAACTGACCATGGTAGAGATCCAAAAAAAGGCAAAAATCATGCTGGTCAGTCTCTCAGAGAACGAACAACTTGGATATTGACCAATAGTCAAGAAACTAATACTTATTTTCATGATTTCCAGCCTGGTATAGTTGATGTATTGCCTACCATTATCAGGTTTATGAATTTTACCATTCCAATTGAAGCTCAAAGAGAACTTGATGGAATACCTTTGATAGGAAACGTATCTCTAATAAAACCTGATGTCACTTTGAATAATGATAAATTAAACATTAGTTGGACAGTTTTATACAATACAGGATATGTTTCGATATGGCTTGCAGTCGACAATTTATTCAAGAAGGGTATAAAAGACAATTATAAGTTAATGGAAATAGTTTCAATTGACAAGAAAATGGTTATAATTGATGTTAAAGAATATCCATCACAATTCTATAAAATAGTGCTAGAAGGACAGTATAATACGGTAAACAAATGGGTGTACAGACAGAGGCGTCGAAATACAACATAGAGAGGAACTTAAAAGTTTCTTTAATTCTTTGAAAAGTACCAAGAAAAACATTCGTAGCAGAATCTCATAAAGAAAGTTTTGAGCTGCCCTAAATCGCATATAACTCATTGTATATCAAAATTCGTTACGCTACTCTCTTATTTACATAATAAGACTACATGAACCTGTTCATTAACTATTGTATCATTTTTTTGCTTGAATATTTTTTACGCATAGAATCGTCTAACACGTAACGTGTACTGAATACCAATTCACTTATTTGAAAGCTGAAAGAATGTGGAACTCATCCAATGCTCTTCTTCATCAAAAGAGGTACAACTAAGTAAGCTGTATCTGGACGCGTTTATAATGCATAACAAACGACATTCAGACTTATTTCAAAGTAAAGAAAATCTCAATAACTGATTTAACTTGGAGTCAATCTGGTTATATGGTGCACTCTTTTTTCTGATCAAGACTTATGGATGAGAAAATAGATAATGCAACAATTAGAATAAACTAGATGACGAGTTATTCTTATGTTCAGGTCAAGGTATCGAAAAGGAACTAATTTTCAGTTTTTCAATGTTTTTGATAAAAAAAATTGTAGTTTTAGTTATCAAAATGTAGCCCGCTTTTCACTGATGTCTATTTAGTACTTCTTCAATATTTGTGGACAAAAGCAACTCAATTGAAAACATTATTCAACAGAAATTGACTACTACTCATTGTTATGAATACAGTTTTGGATGAAATTTTCTGTGGATATAATACAGAAGATGCTTGTAATTTTGACGCCAGATATACCTCAAAAGCTAACTTTATAAGATAGTTATACACACAACAAAATCGTCCAAACAATTGTATCCAATCTTGTATGTATGAGCATCTGATGCAGGTTTACCGGTAAAAGCGAGCCAAAAATTTCTTGAAAAACTATTGAATACATTCTGCTCAATACAGCTTGATAAGCTGATTCGAAATATCACCTTGTATTTCCTCAAAATATAACATAAATGATGGAAGTCAGATTTCTTACCAGAGACTTCGAGTTTTGGGACATCCTGTAAACTAGTCTAGGGAACACTTCATAAGTTTTTACATTTGTCATAATTATGATACATATGTGGAACCATGGAATAGAAATGTGCGCTTGAATGAATATTATTCATTTGTAGAATTTACAATATACAGAATGATAGGTTTACAAATAGCTTCTGAGACTCCAGATCCTTTGTTTTCTACTCTATTTTTAATTAAATTACAATAATATTTTTTTACTATCAAGTTTATAGATGAGCACGTATTTTGTAATGTTGTTTGTTTGTAAAATTTGATGTTTTATTGTCGAACAGCTTGATTTTCTTCATTTATGCTGATTTCTGAACTTAATCTTTATCAGCATCTTTTCTAGAGCTCTATAAAACCTGGAGAACCGCTATTGTAAAGAATGATAAATCATATATACATGCATTTATGCAAGCAGTTAGATTTTGGAAAAGAATATTTGCACATGTCCGTCTGGTTCTCTATTGTGCACCAACAGTGGTGAAAACTGTAAAAATGAATACACTTTTTCTTCTTACTTGCTTCCAATTTTTTCACTTTCCTTTTTTTCAGTAAATATTTTGTAAGCATATATTTAATTTTATACTGATCTTTTTATCGTTATTAAGTTTTGAATTAATCTTTTTAGTGCCACTCTATACAGGACAACAGGAATATAGTTTATTTCGTCTACTTACCGACATTTATTATTATTTATAATTATCGTTTTAGGGCAAGTAGAGGAGAAAGAAGAATATTTAAAACATGTTTATCCCATTATTTTCTCTCTGAAATAAAACTGGGCTTGTAGAAAAAAGTATGAGTGTTATAATAAATTTAATCTTTATAATTTATTTGTTTAGTTTATGTCACAGATGTGAAGACAATTTTAATACTTTTTAATTTACATGAATAATAGGCTGGCTGAACCTTTATAAAATGAACAATAACAGACCACAGTCTGGTCATAATTTCACAAAATTATGCGAAGAATGCACTGGTGGCCCTAATTGTGAATTTATTTACAATTATCTTAGTTTCTCAATGTCATCATCAATGTCAGTTGATATTTTAAGTGAAGTTACAAGACATCAACAACACGTCTACTTATGTTTCTATACATTTCTTAACACATTCCTTGTGCTTGTGGCCATTATAAATAATCTTGTCTGTATTGAAACATTTCTCCGATCATCAAAGATAAGAATTACAACTTTTGGTGTTTATCTGTTAATGTATTCAATATACAGTTTGGTTTCAATGTGTTTCATGGAGATTATAACTCTTGTAACTCTTTTTTCCAATGATCAGCTACTGTCACACGGTTTTCTTTACTGCCGTTTTCTACCTGGTTGCGTTAATATTCTTTTCTTTGGTAGTCTATGGACATCATCCTTTATCGCTGTTGAACGAACATTAATTGAATGCTTTAATTCACGATTCAGTCTCTATCGTACACGACGTTATGCAATTCTTGCATCAATTCTCTTATTAATAGCTCTAACTCTAGTTAACATAAGTACAGTTTTGGGTCGCAAAATTGTAGTGAATCCAGTTAATAGCGAGTATCATATCTGTGTGCTTGGTAGTCAACCATCATATGATTGGAAAATGACCGATAAAACATTAAATAGTACATACTTGCATTATGGTGTGCCGTGGTTATTGCACTTGTTAAGCACTCTTCTCATTCTTCACCACATTGTTTCTCATAAGATCTATGTCAGTTGTCTAACAAAATCTTTATGGCCATCCATTTTTCTACAACAAGTGCGTAATCATAAAGATTTCTTCATACCACCAAGTCTCATATGTGTCTGTACCATACCGCATATTGTTTTGCTAGAATTGAAGTCGAATGAGTGTGTACAGAGTGAGATGAAGTTCTATTTGAGATTTCATCTCTTACTAGACATGTTTATTTATTTGCCACAGATCATACCATTTTTCATCTATATTTATCCATCAAAAATTTACCGAATGCAGTACAATAAGACTTATACTTATGCAATGATTGATTGGATCAAATCAAAAGTTTTTTGTTGTTGATAATTAGACGAGCGATTTTACAATTTCGTTGTATTCTGATTGTGCACTTTTTTTTTAACCCTTTGAGTCCCGACAACGTATATATACGTCCTGCTATTTTATTTACAGTATTGGTGACATACAAATACGCACGGTCATTGTTATTAAACACACATGGTACTAGCTTATTCTTTGCTTATTTGGAAAAGAATTTTAGCCGTTAGATTATGGATTAGGCTCGTGAAATTGTCCTGGTAGTCTATGGCTGCTGTTATAATAATGCATTCCCTTTCGTTATTCCATGTATGGATAGCATAGGCCACAAAGTACAGAATACGTAGGCTAACTTTGTGCATCTCATAGTTTTTGAAATCATTCAAGATATGTGTCTTGATAGCGATGTATTTCACGTATTATTGACTGTTCTAGAGATTATCATACGAAAACAAACTGCTAATGTTTTCGTGACACACGAGCACAATGTTTTTCAAAAAATAAATAAGCACCACATTAAAAGATTTCTCATAAAAATTTGGTCTTTTGAGAAAAAAAGGCCCGGACTCAAAGGGATAATCGGCAGAAATTTGAAAAAGGAAAAGTCATTTAAATGATGTAAGCACTTCTGAATTAGTTTCTCTTTTTTTGTGAAGGGAAGCCCCTCTCAGAAACGAACTTTGTTATTTTCTCATCCGATTTCAACCAAAATTTCGAAAAATGTTAGTCATGACTAGAATAGCTTATGGTTAAAATATCTCCCCAAATCTCAACGATATGCACAAGTTCCAGTCAATTCGTTACTCTTTACGCAAGGAAGATTTTCACAATGGAGTTATTAGGTAATCATGTCGAGATGATTTTTAAATTGTAGAGTGATCTTAGGGCTAGATCCTCACAGGCTTCGATTTTTGAGTTTCTCTTTGTTTGATTTTTAAAAATACTTTTTTGAAAAATGTCAAAATTCAAAATGCTAATAAATATGAAATATCTGATTTTTTTATTTCAGCAAAAGAGAAATTTAAAAATCCGAGCCTGTTGAGGATCTAGCCCTAACTGTCTTCTATTCAACAAAAAGAAATCATCTCTTCTCTATTGAGTCATTATTAAGAAATCTTTCCCCGTGTAAACAGTAAACTTACAAAAGTTAATTTTGAGAAAAATGAAAAAACTCGAAAATTATTCGAAAAATATGATAGTCGATCCAAATTTTCATCGATAAGTCCGCCCAAATCTATTTGTTTTTCGAAAAATCATAAATATTCTGAAAAAGGAGACATCGCCGTGTCTTTCTATGACAAAAACTCACTTTCGACTTTTCTGAGGAAGACCCTTAATACATTTTTTTATGCAGCTTAATATATTAATAAGGAAATCTATTGAAGTGATATGAATCTTTTTAAATAGAAATGTAATAGTTAAATACAGTATAACTAGGCATGAAATTGTCCAAGTGAAACTGAACGCAAATTATTTCTAGCAAAAGCTACGAATTATTAAAAGTTATGGCGATCCATATTGATGTGGTTCATTACACTTCTCCATGTATGTTAAACTTAAAAGTTGGATACAACAATTTAGCTATTCAATTATTTATGTTTTCAACTATTCTAGTCTTGAGTGTTTATTTTGAAATATAAATAAACTATCTGCGGTTTCGAATAATTTCATTTTCCATAAATCAAATAAAATTACTGCCAACCGCTATCACAGCATGTTGATACTGTCAACTCATGCTTTAATCATATTATCATTTATCTCTTAGTTTTAAAATAGTTTATACACGCGTACACATTCACGTATGAGTGTTTTTATTCTGACGGCAATCGTTTATAAACTCTTAGTTGTGTATTGATAGCAACAATGATTTGTAAAAGAGAATATCGATTCGTGCATCAACATTCTTCAGTACACTGTTAAACGAAATCACAAAAAAAAAATTCTTTAATTAACAATAAAAATATATAAAGAGGAGTATCGATAACCTCATAGTTTTTGTCCGATGATTCCCTTGCAAACACTACCATTCGATAGAGCATAAAATTGTACATCTAGTGCACTTAATTAAAGGCCCAACATAGATCCACAAGTGGCTGTTATCAAGGATTACTTGACCCACTACTACCTTTCATTACGTCTTTTCTTCAGATAATTTTCAACAGGATCATCGAAGATAAGTATTAACGTTGTTAAATAAATTATTTACTGCGTCTTATCTTTAGATAAATTTCAGCAAGGTCGTTAAAGATAACTATTACCGTTGTTAAATAAATTATTTAGTATTTTTTCTTTAGATAAATCTCAACAAGATCGTTGAAGATAAGCAATAGTGTTATTATATAAATCCTTTATTTTCTATATGGATGGATCTCAACAAGTTTGTCGATAGTAAGTATTGATTTTATTGAAGAAACAAATTTTCTATTTAGAATAAATCGAACTATATCGTCAAGTATAGCTCTTAATGAAACTAAACAAATTGTTTTTCTAGCATTTTCGCAAGAAAGAATGACAACAGGTGGATGGTGTAGAGGAAATGAATAAGAGAATATGTAGCGAAAAATGTAGAATAAAAACAGAGACGGAAGATGATGAACCGATAGGAATAGCATATAGCTTGTAGGATTATTGGTCAAATGTAGTGTAGGAGAATTGATTAAAGAAAGGACAGACGATGCGGATGCAAAAAGGAGAGGACATTATGTGAATCTTTATTATAAGCAAGTGAACATACAGTCTTCTTATTCAGAAATAGCTTTCACTTGTTAAGAAATAGGCGTATACCACTCAGAAAATCGTCTCTAAGAAAATAAAAGATTTTTTTTAAAAAAAAAAGGACATGGCGAGATTTATATCATTCGATGCAGTTTAAATTGCTGATTCCGAATATCACCTTAGCTTCTTTTCAGAGTGTAGAATGGGTGAATAAAATCGAATTTTCGACTAGAAATCTGATGTTTTTGAACATGTTGTCAAATAGTCCGGGAACGGTTGCATGAGTTTATGCTACTATTAGAAGTGGAACACATATGTAGGAGTGCCTAGTAAAGATATGAGCTCGATTATACGTCATTCCTCTATAATGTTTAAACCATACGGAATAGTGTCGTTTTAGGTGCGGCTTATCGAAAAAACTGAGACGAAAATTTTTTGAAAAACTATTCTATGTATGTAATTCGAAGCAGTTTAACGAACGGATCTTAAATATCTCGGCAATTTTTCTTCAAAATGTAATACAACTGTCTGAAGTCGGATTTTCTACTAGGCACCTTGGGTTTTTGGCATCGTGTAAAATAGTCTAGGAAACGTTTCGGGAATTTGTGCTACTATCATAAATAAGATACATGTGTAAGACCATCTGATAAAAATATATGTTCGATAGGATCTTATTCCTTTTTAGCATTTACAATATACGGAATAATATGCTTCTGGATAGATTTTAGGATTCGAAATCCTGTTTCTCCTACTCTATTATAAATTCGACTTGGATCATTTTTCAAACATAAAACATATCGATGATGAAGCTAATAGGATATTGTTTTCTGTTTCCAAGCCGAATGATTATCTCTATTTATGTGATATCATAGGCTTCAACCTGGATGCGCCTGGTTTTAAGAGTCTATAAAACTGAAAAATGCGATTTTAGAAAATGATAGATTACATATATATATGTATTTATCCAAACGCTTAGAATCTAGAAAAGAATACGTTCAATATATACGCCTTACTTCTCATCCTATAAGAAGGGAGTTAAAATTATAAGTTCCAACATTAACTACGTTGGAAGCTCCCTTAAAAATTTACATGAATATTATAAGATCTTAAAATAAGATCGTACAAGACTTGTCCAGTAAGATCCTATCAGATTTCCTGGTCAAGTCAAGCCAATGTTCCCGGCAATTATAATGATACTTTTGACAGTTGACTTAGGTGCTAGAACTGAAAGCAATGGCTAATGGTCCCGTCCCCATATGTGTACAACCGTCGTTTAGTATCGTATTCAAATTAATATTGAAATCAGTTAAAATAAATCACAAAAATAATGATTTTATTTGCTATTCGTACTGAAACTTAATATCGGTCTCAGAGAAAAAGTGAATCTTTTTGAAGGTTACGATGTATATTAAGATTGAAATGAACATAAATAGACGAACTATTATTTATTTTGACTATTCACGGCGATTTTTTTAGAATATAACGAATAATCACGATGAATGATGCGATGATGATGAGATATGGATTATAATTCAAAATAGTCTCATTTCAGTTTTAAAAAATCGGTATTTATAAACTTTTTTCATGAGTATACAGTCGAATGATCATCGTTAACGGATAAAACCAAAATAGTAATAATAAAAAATTAAGAAAATAAGAAAAAGACATTGCGATTAATCATGGATGTATACAATAATGATAGTGTTTTAAAGATTCATTGTGTTTCGAACATCCAATGGAGTTCGTAAATAAAACGATAGAATAAAGAATAACGTAATTATAATAACAAATCATATATATGAAAAAAAGACCAACCTGACTCACATATTAAATAGACTAACGTTAGTTCAAAATAATAACAGAAAAATAGAGAAAATGATCTAATCGAAAATATAAGTATATAGTACAGCACTAAAATAAAACAATGAACAAAACCTGAAACAAAATATAGAATCATATTTACAAAAGACTGTTAGTATCCAGAATTTAAATTTATTTTATCAATTCAATAAGACCAATTATTAGTCTGTTTAACGTCCTTTTATTTATGATTTATATTTTTACATAATAAAGACAATTGGATCAACAATTCTTGAATAAAAAAACAGCAATTATAAGATCCTATGCGATCAGATAAAATCCGCATTACAGATTGGTGTATATTTCTTTTGATTATGAATCTTATGTGATTTGATAAGATTTGACAAATGTCATCCAGTCTATTCTTGCACGTTTCTAGATCTTTGAATCTTGAAAAATCTTTACTAGCATCTTTCAATCGGAATCTCATGAAATGTGTAAAAAAAGGGAGTCCAATAATACTACCGGATCTTATAACAAGATTCTACAAAAAATCTTGTATTTGTAAGATCTTGTTCAATCTGATGTCTGATGTTTCCTCCTGAGTGACTTGAAGCTTGACATATGAAATTTTAGCAGTTTGTATACGATTTTCATGCGATCTTATATAATTGTCGAAGATTATCGAGACTAATGGCTGTATCTTATACACTTGATGCAGTGAATAAAACGCTCTGATTATTTATAAAGTAGAATGAATATAAAGATTATGCTTGTGGCAGCTCAACTTCAGAGAAATATACTTGTTGAACAGCTCTTTTCGAAATAGAAATGTGCGTAAAAGCGATGTAAATTGACATTTCACTGCATATACTTGCAATTCATTTCGAGACAAACTAGATTAGAGGAAATAGAATCAAAATACCAATTTTATAATGAACATAGTTTTTTTATTTTTATCGATATCCTATGTAAAAGTAATATAGTTTCACGGGAATATCACTATGTTTTCAAATAAAGCAAATGATAAATTCTTAAAGACTCTCCTACACTGGATTCATATGTATTAACAAGGACTACAGGGGCTCTTTGCAGATGATTTCGAGGAATTGATGAATCATAAACGTGATAAAAAGTTCTATTATGGAGAAGAAAGCAATTTAACTATGATATAAAATTAATAAGCGTAGCAAAGTTATGTTGAATTTTTATAATTCATAAAGTTACAAGCGACAACAGTAAATTTGCTACATTCTCAATTTTTATTTCGCGTCTAATTCGATCTTGCATCCATGATAGAACACTTTCCAAGTCTGTAATCTATTAATTGCTGGAAATTATCAAAATTAGACAGCAAAAAACCTTTTCAACTATTATTCATTCCTAAAGATCAATCGATTTCTTAACCTCTCATTAAAATTAATCTTTTATTCTATTTGTAATCATAGCGGTATTTTCGTGAAACAAATTCTTTTTTGGGATAGTACATAACATTCAATTTCGAGAAATGAATGGAAGACTAATTTTTCTATCTTTTAGTTCACGCACTTTGTGGTGTAAATATACTAGCCTTCTGGAAATTCTCTTCTTTTCTATTTTCATGACATATTTCAGATCCAATTTTGTTTGAAAAAGATCCTTTTCTGCAATAATCATTTTCCTTTAAAAATTCGGTAACTAACACAGCTATTTACTGTTTCATAAATTTAATAATGACCGATTCTCTGAATAAATGTTATAAAACCAGAAAGATGGTTATATGTGTTAAGATAAGAAAAGTATATAAATTAAAGTCAATTTTTTTGTTTTTCTTTTCTATTAATAGTGCTAAATATTTAACTATATTATATGGATTTTCTAATAAAAACTATTTTAATCTATTCTTTCACAAGTAAGATTTTTTAAAATAAAAAATATCAATCATATTATGATAATTATATTTTTATAGTAAACTATCATTCTGTCATATGCCCTACTGTAACATGTGATTTTGAGATAGATGAATGTAATTGGAAATTAGATTCAATATGGAAAATCTATCCATCAGGTAGTACACCTGAAACAGCAAATTCTGGTCCTGTAGCTGATCACACAACTGGAAGTAAGTTATTATTGAATATTTATTTAAATTGAAATTAAATTTATTTAAGATGGTAATTATGTTCGATTAATGGCTAGTCTTCTAACTGAATCTAATCGGTTTGGTATTATGAGTACAAATACATCTCTTGAAAGTTCTACACAATTTTCATTTTGGTATTTTATGCATGGATCACAAATTGGAACATTATCATTAAAGATTAATGATATAATAATATGGCAAAAAAGTGGAAGACAAGGTATTCCAGCATGGTATCAAGCAACTATTGAATTATCTCATGATAATAATATTAAAGTAATGTTGTACTAAATATCTAATATATATATATAGAATATTTTAATATTTGAATAGATTGAATTTGTTGCAAATCGAACAGGTATAGGTCGATCATCTGATATTGCAATTGATGATATTGTTTTACAAGGAGAACCGAGTAAGTATGCATTTCTTATTGATATTATTTGAAAGATGAATATTTTAGTTCCTACAAATACTCGAACAACTGGAACACGCCCAACAACAACACCTCGTACTCGATTCAATGCCAGTTGTGATTTTGATGTTGAAAAAGAATTATGCGGTTGGAAAAGTGATACGAAATATGGTTGGAAAGTTATTGATCAAAGAGAATCAGGTATTAACATTGGTCCGGCAAGTGATTATAGTAGCATTAGTATGTATTGTATTTATGGATTCTAACTTGGAAAACTCCTTCTTCAATATATTTATGTTATAGTGAGACCAAATGATGATAATAAGATGTGCAAAATTCCATATGATGAAAAAGGTCCTCAATACTATTGTATGTTGAATAAGAACAATCTACAATGTAAAGGAAGCGATAACAAATGGATAAATTGTCAAGATGGTAGGATTTTAATAGAAGAAAGATAAATATTCAATTTTTGTCAAATTATCAGGAGGTTTTGTTCAAATTCGAACTGGTGAATTTGATCACGTTGGAGAACGTTCACAATTTGATTCACCAGTTTTAGATGCATTATCCGATGAAGAATGTATTCAATTTCAATATAATATAGCTGGAACTGATGATGATCGGTTGAATGTATATGTTGAAGATTATTGGAGTGGTCGTCAAACATGTATGTGGCATAAGAATGGGTCCACTGTACCTAATCAATGGATAACAGCTGAAGCACCATTGCAATTGAAGAAAGATGACAAATATCAAGTAAGAATTAGATATACTTAGGTCGAACTAGCAGTTTCCATGATATTAAATAAAATTATAAAAGTAAGGAGATATTTTAAAATTTATTTTATCAAATATTGAGGGTAGTTGCTATTATTATTTATACTAAGTTCGATTCTTTCTAGCAATTTGTAAAAAGTTTTTTGAAGCCTTTCGCGAAAGATTTTTAGATGCAATAGAATCACATGAACCAGCCAAAATGCACATAATACCAAGTGTGGAAAATATGTTGAATATGACATTATATTGACATTTTCTTTTATCATATAATTGATAACATTCAATGTGTATGATGTAAATGATGATCGTCAAGACATTTTGTACATGTTGAACCTGATCTCTCTGATTGTTTCCATATTTTATTAGCAAAAGGCTTCGGACAAATCTCAATATAATACATGTGACCTACTATTTTGCTTTGATCACCACTCAATACTATTTGATTTAAAGAATATACTAAATAAAGTTTTGGCTAGAATATCTTCCTATGAATATTAGTCTTTGATAATTGATCTTCACTAAGTTAGGCAGTATGAGATGATTTATGACTAACCTAACTAAAATAAATCTTTATTTCATCAATAATAGTACCAGAACGTAACAGACATGATTCAACAAGATTCTCCTAAATTTTTAAAATAAATGAAATCTAATTGAGCTTACTTAATTGCCAACGTATTAAAAATTTTCTTCGAAAAAGACTTCAAAACAAAGCTTAACAAATAATTAGAAAGAAGTGAATTTGGTATAAATAATAATGATAACTATCCTCACCATTTGGTAAAATTAAATTAAACGTATCTCCTTATCTTTATAATTTTATTTAATATCATGAAAATTTTTAGTGAAACTTAAGTAAATGAGTGAATATATGTAAAATATATTTGTATAATAGATTGTATTTGAAGCAAGAAAACGAAAAGCTGGTGGAATGGGTTTAGTTTCACTAGATCACATTATCATCTCACCAATACAATGTAAATAAGAGTGTATCTTGTCATGTAAACTCGCAATAACTTCGATATGATAAACTATTTTTAGGTTCTGGTAGATATCCAGTGGAAGAATGTCCCTATGAAGAGATATTAACGAGTACCACTATAATAACAACTACTGAAGAGACTACAACATCTACAACTACAACTTATACATCTGTAACATCCAATAATATCGAACTTAACACAACCGAAGTGGAAAGAACAACCGGTAAAAGTATAATTGTAGAGACAACTTCATCTGATATTGAGGTAAATACAAATGAATTTGAAACAGATATACCTGCAGTTTTTAATACAACTATTATAATGTCAACAACAACAAACGCTAAAACTCCATCGACAACGTCGAAATTAGGTGTTTTTACCACTTCAATCAAAATGAATGAAACACACACTAAGCCTTCTTTAAGCTCGTCTCTTGGTTCGACTACAGTCTCTTCAACATCTTATACTTTAACAACAAAGCATGGAATTGACATAGGAAATGAAACATCAACAAAAAATGAAGGATTACTAAGAAAATCACCTGTTGTTGGCATGTTAGTTGGTGTTTTTAGCATTATTTTAATTGTTGATATATACTGAAATCGTAATCATTTTTTAAAGACTCGTTTCTGTTTGAAACAGAATGATGGAAGACCTATTCCTGTATATTGATTTTCCGCTTCTCAAAGTGACGTGCTCCAATTTTGTTTGCTCATATATCTTTTGGTAGAAAACTTAGAATTAATAAAAAGCCTCGAAGAATGTTGATCAATGCCTATTTCTTCAAGAATTAGAGTCGTTTTTCTAATTTTTTCTCGACAAATTGGAAAACGCGTAATTTGTCTAGATAAAGCTCTATATACTTGAAAATTTTTAGTTCTACTAGCTCACAACTACGACTGACTAGATAGAAAGTTTCAAATTTGTAACTTTTTTCTTTTTGAGTTATTAGAATTTTTCCTCAAGTGTGAGGAATGAACATGTTATTGATTGTAATTCTGTCCTTTTTTTGCGTTTTTGATAGTTTCAGATCTATTACTTTTAAAAAGCTTATTATTTATTATTAATCAAGAATATTTATTGTTGCTTAACTTCTTTTGTTTTGATTACGGATAAAAACCATTATAAATTTGGTTTTGTTGGTTTATTTTGATTCTAATGAATAGTTGTCATTCAAGCTTATTCAATTTGTACTTATGTTGTATTTTTTTGTGATTGAGAAATAAAGAAAATACCTATTTGATATGAGAAATCTATAGATGGTAGAAGAAAGACACTATTCATTTTAAGAATGGATAACTAACTATCTCACAAAGGCTTGTTTTATTTAAATGTTGAAAATTCTATTCGATAAACGTGTTTTGATTTGTGAAAACGTATGTCTTTCTAATTTTTGCTAAAGCTCATAATTCGACAAGAGTAGAAAGCAGAGTTTTGAAACTTCCTCTCTAGTTAGTCGCTGTTCTGAGCTAACCAAGCTGAATTGTTCAAGTGCATAGGAAATTACTTGATCGAATTATGAATTTTTCAATTCTTTTTCACTAGTTGCAGGTAATATTAGAAAAATAACTCTAATTTTTTAAAGGAAAGGAAATGGGCCAAAGTCATTTTAGACTTTTAACTACTATAGGTGAACTGTCACACATCTAATCGAGACAATCAATTGAAGCATTTGATCTATTTTACATTTGTATCAAAATTAGTATGATGTTTATATTGAAAATGAGACTTTCATACATTTAAAAATACCTTGATAAGAAAAAAAATTTATCCTATTGAAGAGGTTTTACATTTCGGGTTGTCGTTAAAGGGACATTTTACTTCATTCTATTCTTGCTCAAATATTTTTTCATACATTTTACAATTAGCACACTGGAACAAACATTGATGGCATCTCAATGTCCGTGTAAATTTTCTGAATCGTTCTCATCTCTACTCAGATATTTAGGAACTGACTTTACTTTTCAACAAACTGGTTCTATTTTAACTCTTAGAGGTAATTTAGTTGCAAGAAAATATTTAGGAGACATCGAAAGAGCAACCCATTATAATGAAAAAGTTTCTTAAAACTTACTACAGATGGTTAATCTAAATGTTAAATCGGTTTGATTCTGTCAAAATCATGAAAATTCAATGGTCAAGTTGCTTGGAGAATCCAATAGGACTCCATTAAAAGATTTCTTCTATTGGAATTATAATAAACTCCAACGAGATTTAATCTGAATGATCAAGATCCAATGGAATGTGTTTCACTCAAGTTAAAGAAGCATGTACGCAGAATATGTCTATATATGATTAGCAGAATGAAACTTATTATCGAAACTATTTGTAAATTATTTGTTCATTTCTAGATTATTTTGATCTGTTTTATGAGTTGATCTATGGACCTCAACCATAATAACTAAACACAGAAACGATTAAATTTGTAACTGTAATATTTTTATTTCGTGAAACATGAATAATATTATATAAAACTATGCATAATACCCGTACCTCTCAACCTACATTATATTTAAATTCTTTTTGCACTAGATAAAAAAAAGGCTTCCAAACATAAATACAAAAACCACTTTTATCCTTTTTTCATGTTTAAATTTACGTACTTCATGACGTATATCTTTCAGTTTTATGTCAGTTCTGTTTGCAATTACATTTATGCTATATTTCATATAGAATTTTGCCTGAAATAGATGCTTGTATGCAACGATCATTTGGTTTTAAAAAATTCTGTTAGTTAAAATAATTATTTACTATTTGATAAAAATGATGATGACGAGTCATTTCAGCAAATGTTATAAGAGCAGAAAGATGGTCATACGTGTTAAGATAAGAAAAGTATATAAATTAAAGTCAATTTTTTTGTTT
>JAJEKB010020927.1:52460-66471 GCA_022393335.1 Macrotrachela quadricornifera
GTCGATCATCTGATATTGCAATTGATGATATTGTTTTACAAGGAGAACCGAGTAAGTATGCATTTCTTATTGATATTATTTGAAAGATGAATATTTTAGTTCCTACAAATACTCGAACAACGGGAGCAGGCCCAACAACAACACCTCGCACTCGATTCAATGCAAGTTGTGACTTTGATGTTGATAAAGAATTATGTGGTTGGAAAAGTGATACGAATTATGGTTGGAAAGTTATTCATCAAAGAGAACCAGGCATTAACATTGGTCCATCAAGTGATTATAGTAGCATTAGTATGTATTGTATTTATGGATTCTAACTTGGAAAACTCCTTCTTCAATATATTTATATTATAGTAAGACCAAATGATGATAATAAGATGTGCAAAATTCCATATGATGAAAAAGGTCCTCAATACTATTGTATGTTGAATAAAAAGAATATACAATGTAAGGGAAACGATAACAAATGGATAAACTGTCGAGATGGTAGGGTTTTAAGAGAAGCAAAATAAATATTCAATTTTTGTCAAATTATCAGGAGGTTTTGTCCAAATTCGAACTAGTGAATTTGATGAAGTTGGAGAACGTTCACAATTTGATTCACCAGTTTTAGATGCATTATCAGATGAGGGATGTATTCAATTTCAATATAATATAGCTGGAACTGATGATGATTGGTTGAATGTATATGTTGAAGATTATTGGAGTGGTCGTCAAACATGTATGTGGCATAAGAATGGGTCAACTGTACCTAATCGATGGATAACAGCTGAAGCACCATTGCAACTAAACAAAGATGACAAATATCAAGTAAGGATTAGATATAAATGAGTGAATATATGTAAAATATATTTGTAAAATAGATTGTATTTGAAGCAAGAAAAGGAAAAGTTGGTGGAATGGGTTTAGTCTCACTAGATCATATTATTGTTTCTTCAAGACGATGTAAATAAGAATGCATTTTATCATCTAAACTTATTTTAACTTTCATATGATGAATTGATCGTTTTAGGTTCTGGCACATATCCAGTGCAAGAATGTCCTTATGAAGAGGTACCAACAACCACCACTATGATGATAACTACAGTAGAGATCACAACAACTACAACAACTACAACAACAACAACAACAACAACAATACCTACAACAACAACAAGTACAACAACAACAACAACAACAACAACAAGTACAACAACAACAACAACAACCACAACAACAACATCTACAACATCTACAACAACAACGCCTACAACAACATCGACAACAACAACACTGACAACAACAACGCCCACAACAACAACAACATCTACAACAGCAGCTACAATAACAACTACAATAACAACAACAACAACAACAACAACAACAACAACAGCTACAACGACTACCACATTCATCACTGTCACCACTTTTGAAACAATAACCACAACACTGGAAGCAGAAACTTCTACTATTCCAATGGATACAGCTGTAACAGAAGCAGAGACTTCTTTTGACACATCTTTGGATACAGCCACAACGTCTGTCTTGTTACCTCAAACTACAGTATCTTCAACATCTTATACAGCTATTATAACAACAACGAATAGAACCCCCATAGAAGGTGAAGGAACAACAACAAATGGTGGATTACCAAAAAAATCATCTACTGTTGGGATTGTTGTTGGTACATTGCTTGGTCTTTTAGGCGGTATTTTAATTGTTGTCATATACTTAAATCGTCATAAATTATACGCTCGTTTCTCATCAAAATCGAATAACGAACTTGTTCCTGTATATACAAATGGTGCCTCGTCAGAAGGTTATGTTCGATTGAGTAGTGTGACTGAACGAAGCTCATCTGCATAGGTCAATCATCAAAACTATATCATACGCTTCTTTGTCATAAAATCTTCTATTACTGATTTATTATTAGACAGAAATGAATTTTTTTCTTGGTTACCTGTCGAAATAATATATGACAAAGAATTCTCGTTCTGGTAGACATGGTCTATTGTTTAAAATATTCAACGATATTGTTTTTTAAATTGATCTGTTGCTCATGAAAACTGATTTTATCTTGTAGAGTAAACAACCAGAAATGAACTTTAATGGAGATCTTAGAAGATGCTATCATCAATTACTATTAATTGTATATAAAATCAATATGAGACAGAATTAACCAGTTCCTGTTCGACTTGAGCTGAGAATTTAATCTAAGTTTTCAAAGAAAATGTTGCACAGATAATAACATTGTTTCTGGTTATAGAAAAGTAACATGCTGTAATTATCTCAATAGTTGTATCTGCAGTTTTTACAGAATTACAGATGTAAATAGAAGACTGAGAACGATAGCTATATCAAATCCTAGTGTATACAGAATTGTATGGTACAGTGAGTGACATCATATTTAGTGAATATGGTTGAATGAAGTCATCTGTATATATTTAATTATAATCCTCGACGAAAAATTGAATCGTCTACATTTAAATGATGAGAATCAAAAAATGAATGCATACTATGAGGATAACGATTCGAATAATTGTTGCAGAAAGCACAAATTAAATTTTAAAATTATGTCACATTTCATCGATATTCATCAACGACTGATAGTCATCACATTTATTTGAGTTAATAACGATAAACAATGTAATTCATTAATGATATTTGAAGATCTTTACTTGGACGAATGGATTATCAACAATATTAGTAGAACCACGAGTGTTTGATATTTCAAACCGTTTTGTCCAAACATAACAAAAGCGACCGATTCTTATTATGGAATCACTCTACTCCTTTTAACTTTTATAAAATAATAATCATTGGCAAGATAATTTATAATGATAGTTCCATTCAAAAGACATTTTATCTAATTCGTCTGTATTAGAACAGGTTGAGATGATTATTTACTCGAAGAAAAATTTAGAAAAACATAGTGACAGTTGTTTGATAATCTCTGACAATTGCTATCTTTCGATTTTTACAAAATTTTCATCGATCACCACTTGAAGATTGAACATGATGTTCATTGCAGCGGTATTTTATGATCGTTGGAAATAATCATTAGTCTGATCAGCTCATATTTCTTTATCTTCATTTTAGTTCATCCAATAATCGAACATTAATTCATGTGCTTTGTTTTCGGTTTTTTGTATATCCTTTATTATTATATAAGATCAAAACGAATTAATAAATCATAATGTGTACGATCACTTCATGGATGTAGTCATCTTGACAGCCGTTTTTACGCACTTGAAATGAATAAGATGTAACATTATTTGTGGACACATATAAATGAGGATAAACATTCTGTGTGTATTGGATAAATTTTGCACAAGTAGTTATAAAACAAACACAAATTGCATATAAACTCTTACAGAATTCAAATATAAGTAAAGCTGATGGACTTTACAGTGCCGGTTTATTCCATTTATTTAATGAATAATTAAAGGAATTTTATTGTTGTATTCAATAGTAGCAGACTGTATAGCATCTTTTTCTAATGTTATTAAGGAAGACCGTCTTTCAAGAAATCTATTTTACCGAAGAAAATTCAAAATTGAATTTTTATTGTAGGAATGTGTATTGAAGTCTTCTCTTTCAGAATATATATACCTTTTCGCAAAATGATTAGATTTTGATGGATTAATCAGCTATAACTTGGGCCTTGTTGTCATGCATTTCAGTTTAAAAAAACTGCCTTTCCAGTTGTATCAGTATTGACCGAAGCGATTTTCTTATTAATCACTACGTGCTTACTAACAGTTAAGATAAAGATCACATATTTCTAGGTTCCTGAACATTGATATATATATATAATTGACGTACAAACGGAAAAAAAGGGAATCTAAAGAATTTAAATGAAAAATCGAGTTCTAAAATTTGTTTAGCATTTTTCTCAAAATCAATTTCTTCGACCGTACCCTTTACACAGGCAAGGATTTCTTAATAATGACTCAATAGAGAAGAAAGATTTTTTTTGTTGTATCGCAGGTAGTTAGGACTAGGTCGTAGTAGAATTCGATTTTTGAATTTCTCCTTTGTTGAAATAGAAAATTTATATATTTCATAATTATGAATGCCACGAATTTGAATATTTGTCGAAAAAGTATTTTCTAAAAATCGCCCAAAGGGAACTTCAAAAATCGAATTCTATTACGACCTAGCCCTCAAGTCAATCTATAAATTAAAAATCAACCCGACAAGATTACACAGTGACCTCATTACGTAATTCTTGTCCGCGTAAGAGGTAATGAATTGGCTAGAACTTGTGTATTTTTTTGAACTTTGGAAGAGATATTTAAACCATAATCTGTTTTAGTCAAGACTAACACTCTTTGAAATTTTTGCTGAAATCGGAAGAGAAAATAACAAAGTTCGTTTCTGTGGGGGGGGGGGGGAGTCCTCCTTAATAAAAGTAGGACCATAATGTCTTATGAAAACCATATAATAACAACAGAATGACAAAATTTACTAGCTTCTTGTAGATGAATGAGTAGGTATCATGTGTTTCATCTGCATTATCTCACTTTTCAAAACTGGATATTAATACAACAGAAATGAAGATCTTAAGCTATGTTTCTTACTGAACGTTGTCGTATATTGAACAGTCATCCATGTCTATGGTAAAATGTACAATATTGTCTACAAATCCTATAGTGAGTCTTTTCTCAGTTATATGTTTTAGACAACGAAATGAGAACGCTTATGTTGGCAGTAAAAAGACTTACAAATATATTGGATACAGAGATTTATTTGATGTTTTAGTTTTTGTTAAAACGCATACTATTATAACAGAGTTGTTCGCTGATATCTCTGAAAAGTCTTAGAGAAACAAAAAGTGCATTAACTTTTAAATAATTCTCATAAATCTTTGAGAAAATCAAGCTTTAACAATCCTTAAAGATCTATTCATTTTATTCATTAAAGAAAAACCGGTTTCTTTCATATCTAAATCATAGTATAGGACAGACTTCTTTATGAAAGCACAGATAAAAATAATGTTATGATCATACATGTATTTCTTTAGTATTTCTATTCTCTTTTATCCATCGTGTTCTATTTTCAACTTTAGTAGCTCAATATTTTTCAAGTCAAAAAAAACTAGCTACTTCATTATCTGTACTAAATAGTTTCCTGAATACAGAGAGTCATAATAAAATAACCAATAATAGAATAGTGATTAGTATAATGACTTTTAAAGTAGAAAGTTATTTGACTACGAATAGTTTTCAATATGCTGTTTGTCAAAAAATATTTATTTCGTTAGTCATAATATTACATGGGTCTCTTCATAGAAAATCTTAAATACCTCGTATTTATATATGAAATCAGCGAATGGAAGTATATTCATATTAATTCTCGAATCAACTTTATATTAGTTGTAACCAGTTTTAATTGTGTTTGAACTTGCCATTGATAGTATTTTTAGAGATTATTGATAAAAGTATTAGATCATGATATATTTAGATTTATTTCCTATTCCACTTGTGCACTCTTTGTTTTTTCTAAAAGAATAAATGCAAGTGTCAATGCATCGAATATACTGAAAGGATGCAATAATGTTCATGCCGGAACTAGAGAAGTACAATAAAAGTCCTGCTTGAAAACGGTAATTTTCAATATGGTTACCGCGAAACATGTGTTTAATGCTTTTGCAACATAACTATTCAGTATATATAAGTGCACTTTCACGTAAGATTCAGGGCAGGCAAATAAGTTGCTCACTTCATCGTCTAACAATGAAGTTGTTTGTGTTGCAAGTTAAGAATATAAGTCATATTTGAGTCAAATGAAAGTTTTCATTATCACACTAATAAATATTCGAATTTTAAGACATTTACGCACTATATAGGATACCTAAAATGCCAACTTTCAGTCAGATCTATTTTACTTATTATCGATAGTTGGATAGAGCTGGTTGAGCTGCACAATAAAGGTGTGTTTCAAATTTTTTTAACGAAAGTTTATAAAAACTTAGAAAAATGTTCAAGTTACCGTTACTCAATAGTGTTGAGAGAATTAGACCCAACAATGCGATCTTAGTAAATATTTTAAACTTGTTTAAAAGTTTGAAACGCATTTTTTCTTATGCAACTGAACGAGTTTGCTATTGAAAGTTTTCATTTGACTCGAATAGGTCTAATTTTCTTAAATATCTCTATTGTAAGTGGTGCAGACATACACACATTTTATTTAAAAGAATAAAAAAAGATAACGCAATTTGTCTCTTACAAAATACTTCTAAGTTTTGTGTTAACATTAATATACTAGCAACAGCCGATCATATTGGAACAATTTATTTTTTAATGTTTCTAGATCATTTTTTTTGAGACACATCTATCCTCTTATACAGGTTTAACAGAATTTCAGCCACCTCTTTACAAAAGATATTGGTAACACTCGAAAAATTAGTCGAAAGATGCTGACCACTGAATTAATTTTAATACAAAAGCGAAAATATTTCCAATGCAGAGAGAGACGACTCTATTCAGTCTCATCCATTGAAGTGTTTACTGCTCGAGTATCAGTACTCAATATAATGACTTTAAAAAAAAGTTTAATTTTTCTATTATATTATAGAAGAAAAACGTTTGTTACTTATTATTTAGAAAGCTAATCTTCAAATACTGTAGATTGTAAGTTATTGCTAAGACAATAAAGTAATAATCAGAAACTTCCAAATTGTTTATGATTCATAACACTTGACATGCTCTCACTTTCGACATGTTTTCTTCCCTTGCCAACAAATATTTTTTCTATCCTGTCCACATTTATGAATCATATCTCTCAAAGTAACTAATAAATATAAAATGACGGTAAAAATGAAATGTAATCACTTTTCTCTACACGTTGTTTTTCAAAACATACACTCAAACCTATTATTTTTCCATTTTTATTCAAAATGAATGAGTCAAAACGTTTTAAACATGATTATACATCACTTGAACAATTACCTAATGAACTCTTTTTGGAATTTTTTGGTTATTTAAATGGTATCGATATTATCTATGGATTCTCACAATTAAATTATCGTTTTTATTATTTACTTAGAAATTATATTAAAACATTTAATTTTAAATCTATAAGTAAAGTTAAATTTGATTATGTTACACAACATCATGATATTCATGAATGGCAATCATTATGCCTTTCTGATGATGATGAAACACCAGGACAAATACAACTCTTTTGTCAATTATTTCCACCTAGTCAATATATATCTCAATTAAAATCATTATCTGCTTTAAATATGAGACCGAAATATGCACAAGAATTTTTATCACAACTTACATCATTTAAAAATCTTGTTTCATTAACAATTGGAAGAATTTGTGGAGAAAATATTCAACCATTTGAGTTACCATCACTTCAACAACTTGTTGTTACTGCATGTGGACATAATACTTGGATGATGGTAAGTAAAAAAGATTAAAAATATTTTCAAATTGAATGGATAATTACTTTAATTAATAGAATTTTCATTCTTTACAAAATCTTGAATATACTATAACATATACTTGTCATCATAAGCATGTTCTAACATTACCAACAACACTTAAACAACTAAAATTGTATTATGATGAAGCAAATGATGGAAATACTGTTGAAATTTTACTTAGTCAATTGTTTCAGTTAACAAAACTTGCTTTATATGATAATGGAACTTATAGTTCAATGCCTAATGGTCAAAAATGGGAAAAACTAATTCAATCATCACTACCATTATTGACAACTTTTCAATTTTGTTTTCCTTTTCATTGTTATCGTAGTACATTTACTGATATAAATCAAGCTATAGCTTCATTCTCTACACCATTCTATTTATGTGAAAAACGTTGGTTTATTCGATGTGATTCAGATAGTCGATATGCTGCAATGGGCGTACTTTATACTTTACCATTTGCATTTGCAGAAATGCCAATTAATATAAC
Organism: Macrotrachela quadricornifera; assembly: GCA_022393335.1. Classification (NCBI taxonomy): domain Eukaryota; kingdom Metazoa; phylum Rotifera; class Eurotatoria; order Philodinida; family Philodinidae; genus Macrotrachela; species Macrotrachela quadricornifera. The sequence goes on from JAJEKB010020927.1 coordinate 60,371, forward strand.
ATCATTCGATACAAGTGTATCAACTTTAATTAGAAGTGATATAGATGAAATAAAATATGACACTTATAATAAAATAAAAACAATAATGTTTAATGAAAAATGTGAAATGCCTTATCGTGCATTTCTTACATCTAAGATTGTTCGATTAGTTCTTAAAACTGCTCTTCCTACAACTTGGCATTTTTTATTAACTAATTTACGTTATCTAGAATTTCGAAGAACGTTACATATGACATCAGTTGATTTTACTCATTTACTTGCAAATACACCGCAACTTCAATCATTAACATTACCAATTATGATTCTTATAAAACTAACAGATAAATTTACAAATAATACTATTTGTGATCAATTATCTCATAGAATTCAATCATTAACTATATGTAATTATTATTCAGATGGTTTTGATTTAGGTATCGTAAGCGTACGTCTTCTTTCTTCTCTCGTTCGTATTTTTGGTAAATCATGTAAACATTTATCACTCGCTCTAGCAGCTCATCCTAATACAGTTTTACCAACTTTGAAACGTATGCGACAATTACGTAGTTTACATATTCGTTGTCATCCTTGGTGTCGTACTTCGCCTACTACTGCAAAATCTTGGCTTGAACAATCGTTAACAGAAACCGATGTGACCGATTTTGCCCATTCTCCAGATGATTATGATTATTATGTATGGTTTGGAGATCGGCTATAAAAGAATATCAGTGAAAAGTTCAGTGTATTTTCCCTAGTAATTCAATATGAAAAAGGAATCTATCGAATGGTCCATAAAAGATTATGCTGTTATTACCACTTTGAAAATTTATCCTCTATCATTCCTTTGATTAAAACATTTTTATCTATGGAAAGATAATGTTTGAATCCATCTACAAAATAGTATCTTTATTAAATGTATATAAATTCATCCATTATTGTTTATCAAATACAATCGTACAGTAAAATCAGATACAAAATTTTAAATTTTTTATTTTTTAAATTTATGATTTAAGTATTTTACTTCGCTTATCAATATTTTCTTTGTTATTAAATGATCCCATTTATAGATTTAGCCAATCATTTCATAAACTGTAATGTAATGGATAGAAATTAAATGAATTTAGCGGTTAACGACATTTCAGAGTGAATGCAGGAAAATGAATAACATATTACTTTTGGCTTAAATGACATGTTTGAAGTCTTGCAGTATCTCGCTGATATATCCCATTGTTTTCTAACATTTTATTATCAAATTTAAAATCAATTTCATACTGTAACTAGTTTTTAGAACGAACTGATCGAAGTTACGAATTGATACCATTTAACAAAGAGGCAATACTAATAGACGAAATCGAACATTCAGTCAAACAAGTTTGAAAAAAAGAAAATATTTTAAATTCTGAACTTGATTTTATTGTGCTACTACGTTTAATGAAAGGAGCTAAAGAAAATTATATTCATGAAATAAAATATACCCACTTTATGCAGAATTTCAAGTATTATCTTTCAATAAAAAACGATATTTAAATTAAGAAGATAGTAGAGAACAGATTTCAAAAATGCTAACAACGCAATTCTTTATGAGTTACCTTTGAGAATTTGGTATAATAAAATCAATATAATATACCTAAATATTATTTTATTTTATTCTTTTATAATAATAAGATAATTATTAAATCCTTTAATCTCAACATACACTGTTAAATTCTTTGTAGATGTCACTTGTTTCTAAAGAAATTTTATGCAATATGATAGAGGTCGATGATGTAGTAAAACGACGTATAAGAAAACAGCTGATCTTATTTCACAACTCAATTTAAAAAAAAAGGCAAAACAAATGTATATAGAAAAACGAAATATATCGTGTAAAGCAAATATGAAAACTTCTCGAACTTTCGTTCTGTTCTTTGCCCTTGCAATGTTTCATTGAATCATCACTTAAATTATAACATCTTTTTAGATACATATATTAAAGTAATCAACAATATAATAATAGTAAAACAAGAAAAATAATGGAAGCTGACCCCGATGAACTATTGCTTTGGTTAAAAGGTGATGGAAGTGATGAACGTGATCTGCAAATAATTGCACTTGAACAATTATGTAAATTACATTTTTTTTTTGTATATAATGTTTATTTCTTTTTCTTTTTATAGGTATGTTAGTTTTAATGAGTGATAATATTGATCGATGTTTTGAACAGTATGTATTAATTAAATCATATTTATTTATTTTTTGTATCTATATTATTTTTTTTCTAGGTATCAACCTCAACTTTTTCTTCCTGGTAAAATTTTTATATTAAATTATTATTTTTATTTTCTCTTTTCTATTTAGCTCTCTGTGATATATTTAGTGATCCATTAGCTCCAGCACATGTTCTTGAAGTTACAGCACGTGCATTAACATATTTTCTTGATGTATCAATTGATTGTGCAAAAAAAATTACATCACATTCAACAATTATACATTCAATGTGTAATTGTTTACAAGTTGTTGATATTGATGATCGTACAAATAAAGATTTAGCTGAACAAATTATTAAAGTATTTGAACGTTTATGTTCAAGAGAAGCATCAAGTATATATGAACAAGATGGTCTTCGTTATGTATTAGATTTTATTAATAATTCATATTCAGTTATACATAGAGATTCATTACAATCAGCTTTAAATGTTGTTGTAAAATTAATTGGAAAAGTTGATCCACAAAATTCATCAACACTTGATCAAACAATTGAATCATTATCAAATTTACTTTTACATGATGAAGCATTTATAGCTGATAATGCATTAAGATGTTTTGCAACATTAGCTGATAGGTTTATTTTAATATTTAAAAATATTAAATTTTAGTTTGTTTTTGTTCTATTTTTTTTAAAATAGATTTGCAAGAAAACATGTTGATCCTGAACCATTAATGCGTTATTCTTTAAAAGATGTTCTTCTTCGATCATTACATCATGTATCAAAAACAACAACAGATGCAACAGGAACACATAATGTATCAAATATACGTGGTGTTACAACAAATCTTTCAGTTGTTACAGGTTTATTATCGACTCTTTGTCGTGGTAGTGCAAAAGTAACACATGATCTACTACGTTCTGATCTTCCGGATGCACTTGAATCAGCTTTATGTGGTGGTGATGAACGTTGTGTATTGGATATAATGAGATTTCTTGATTTACTCATCGTTTTACTCTTTGAAGGTTAGATTTTATAATATTATAATTAATAGATCATAGGAGAACACAATAATTCAATCTACTCGAATCATTTTGGTTTTTTTTTTCGAAAACATTCAGTCCTGAATCAATATATATATATTTTAATTGTTCACGATTAGATTATGAATCGAAATTGTAGATGAAAATTGAGTCGTGTCTAACTTGTAATATTCTACTTCTAAAACACTTCAAATATGCTTCTCTCCAGTAAGTCTTCCAAGAGATCGACATAGTATTTTGATTGATATATATACAGTCGAAGATGCAGAGAACAATTACTTCTAATTTTCTCTTTGTCTACTGCCTTGGAAATCATTTTTTCTTGAATCAAATCGAATACTCCCTCAATGATCTTTCGTTATTAACTTTCTTCAGTATACTTACTTAATATGTATGACGAATATCTGGTTCAATAGTTTTTATATCTGATAGCTTCTGACACAGAACATTTCATAAGGAAATTTATCTTTTGCATATTGATACAATTTTTCTGACTCATTTTGATCTATGATTAGGACCTTTTCACACATTTTCAAATATGTTTAGGACGTCAAGCACTTCCTCGTCCTGGACATACATCTCGTACAACAAATCCTTCAAGTCAAACAAATGATTCTTCACGATCACTAACATCAACATTAAATTCTACTCCAGCTTCAACTGATCCTTCTCAACAACAAATAATTGAATATATTCGTTCACGTGATAATCAAGCATTTATAAATTATATTGAAGAAAATAATATTGATGTAAATTATGCTGATAATGTTGGTCAAACAATACTTAATTGGGTATCTGCATTTGGTACATGTGAAATGGTTGAATATTTATGTCGACGTGGTGCTGATGTTAATCGTGGTCAACGTTCATCATCATTACATTATGCTGCTTGTTTTGGACGTCCAGCTATTGTTCGTCTTTTATTAAAACATGGTAGTAATGTTGATTTACGTGATGAAGATGGACGAACAGCATTAGATAAAGCACGTGAAAGACAAGATGATCATCATCAAGAAATTGTTGATATTCTTCAATCAATACAAGAATGGTCTGATACAAAACAATCAACAATAAATAATTCAATGAATGAAAAACAAAAAGGTGATATTGAAATGCAAAATATTTATTTTGAACGTTTATTAAGAATATTTTGTCAATTATATCAAAATACAATGATATTAACAATAAAACGTAGTACATTACGTTTAATATCAAAATTATTTCAATATGCAATTGTTGAACAAATTCATCAATTAAATATTTTAACAACTGTATTTGAATTATTATCAACAATATTAGATACAAATGAAGATGATAATGATACATCAAATATTGTTTTATTAATAATAAAAAATTTATTTGAAAAAGATCGACATGCATTTCTTGAACAATTTCATTATTTAGGTTTAATATCAAAAATAACATCATTAGCATTATCACATGAAATTACAAATGATAATTCTCAACAATCATTAACAATTAATATTATACCAATTGATTCAAAAGATATACTTCCTTATCGACCATATGTATGGAATGAATTTAATATATTAAGAAATCGTGAATGTTTATATATATGGAATAATTTTATTGTTATTGAATTATCATTAGGTTCAAATGGTTGGTTTAGATTTTTTATTAATAATTCATTATCAACAATGTATTCATCAGGTTTATATAGAATTAAAAAAAAAGAAATTTTCATTTTCTTTTTTGTATTTAATTCTTTTTAGGAAGTCCAGAAACAAATATTGATACAGATGAAAATCGTAATGAATTTATTGAAAAATTTCGACGATTAAAACAACAAGTTCTTGATGGTATTGAACAAGAAAAACATCATGAAAAACAACAAATTATTATTGCAAGATCAATTTTTACATCAGATATTAATGCAGAAAGAATAATTACTGTTGGAAATTGGTCATTTCAATCGAATGATTCTACACAACTTAGAATAAATAATGTCGAAGGCGAACAGGTTAGATAAATTCGTTTTACATTAGTAGAAAATAAAATAATAGTATGTAAACTCAAAAAAAAAAAGATCCACTAAAAGTGCTAATGGCAGGATATTAAAGAATGTAGATCGAACTCTAATAACTTTCACACGTCAAGTTGCGAAAAGAAGACTAGAAATTAACACAAATGTAGACTGAAATTATTTAAACAATGATAACTTTTATAGAAAGACAACATCAGTGATCGAGTCAGATCAAGTATACAATATAAATATTTTGAATGTATTTCTATTTAAAATTTTTAAGAAAGGATAGAAAAACGTTCAATAGAATGAGAAAGTATACATCACTGATTTTAAATTAACTAAGCAAAAAAACAGAATGTACACTTCTGCAATCTTTAAACTCATCAATGTATTGAATTAAATAATCAAGAAAATGAATGTGAAACGATGAGGAAATAACTGATTGAATGTAATGGAACAATCAATAATGAAAAGAAAGTGAATAGATAAAAAAACCATTACGAACAGGAACAAATAGTAATGTAATATAGACATATAAGAGTCATACGCATGGAAGCGTTCGAACTATTGTTACAAATATTTCGCTTTTTTTAAAATCAATCATCCTAAAAAAGGGATCGATCGTAATCGGAGAAGTTCGGACTGAGTCAAAGTAAGCAAATTCATGAGAAACAGAGAACAAACTTCGTAAAAACATATGTTTTTCTATCCGTTTTTTCCACTAGCATGAATACAAAAAGTATTGATCAAACCGATTTCATCTGTCTATTAAAATGCATCATTTTTTTTCTAAAATTCTTCAAAAAATAATTCAATTTCTAGCAATATTTAAAATATGAATTTTTATATTAAATCATAAAATATCTTTTTTAGGTAACTATTCTTGAACATGGTAAAACTGGTTTT
>JAJEKB010020927.1:66871-101288 GCA_022393335.1 Macrotrachela quadricornifera
TTTCAACTTTATTAAAAATTTTTCCTAATTCTATTGAACAAAATAATTCATCATATGAATATGCAAAATTATTTTGTTCAATATTTCTTTCAAATGATCAAACACAAGCATTTCAAATTCTTATATCAAAACTTTTATCAATATTAGAATCAATTGATAAATTACCATTATTTTTATATGATGCACCATTTAATTCAAGTTTACAAATATTTTCTAAACGTCTTCGTTTTCAAATACAATATAAAAATGATCAACAATTATTTAATGATAAAACTGGAAAATTTTTAAAAATTGAACCATTAACAACAGTAGAACAATTAAAAACATTTCTTGCATCAATGGTAAGTCTAGTGATTTTTTTTTTCTTAAATAAAATAATCAAAAAAAATAAAATTAGGTTTCAAAACAATGGTATGATCATTCTCATAATCAACTTGAATTTGTTAAACAAATAAAATCCAATAATCGACAAACATTTACATATATAAGTGATTTTGATCAAAATGGAATTTTATATTGGATTGGTACTAATGGTAAAACTATATCAGATTATACAAATCCATGTTCAACTGGTCTTATTTCAGGTAGTTTTTTAAAATAAATAAATTTCGTTTTTTTTTAAATCAAAATAACTGTTCTTCTTATTTTTAGTTATTTGTTCAGATACAAATATTTCATCTCAACAATTATCTTATACAATTTCATATATACAATCTACAGATGATAATGAAGATACAAATCATGATTATAGTTGGATTACAATTGATTTAGGTTTATTTATTATTCCTACACATTTTACGCTAAGACTTGGAAGAAATGATATAACTCATTGGACAAAAAATTTATTATTTCAAATATCAAGAGATAATTCACATTTTTTAACATGTGAAATATCATTAGTTAATGATACAAATTCATCAGTAGCAACTTGGATGATAAAAAATCTCGCTGAAAATCCTATAGGTTTTCGTTATATACGTATACATCAAAAAAGTAATCGTCAACCAATATCAATATCTGGTTTTGAAATTTATGGACAAGTATTGTCACCTGTTGATATTCGTTCAAGTAAGATTTATATTAATTTATAAAGTGAAGATGTGAGATTATAGCTGATCTCACCTATGAAACTACTGTCTTGTGACCTTACCAATTAAAAGTAAATCTGATTATGTTTCAGCAATCTCTCTTTGACATCAGACACAAAATGATACGTTGCTAGACTCGTTTCAGTTTAGTATACGAAAATAGATGGTGAATGATTATACATTCAATGATAAAATGTAATTCGTTCTATAAGATCCTATGTTTCCGACATTTTTATCTTCGGCTACAGTTAGGAGTATCACACCGAACTAACTGAAACTAAAATCTCTTTGTCTAATACATTTCAAAATCTAACTGATCATCTCTATTTTCTTAGAGTATTTTGTAATAAATAATACGTTTAATAATCCGTATATATTTGAAAATTAAATAATTAATTATTCATTTTTAGAAGCTGAATTGAATCGTTCTCGTTCTACTCGTGATGATAATCGAAATCGTTCAATAAATTTTCGTCAAAATCCACCTTATAATCATTCTCTTTCAACATCAGCTGCTAATATACGTATAAATAAAATGCAATCAAATATACTTCGACGTTTAGTAAGTATGGATTCAAAAGAAAGATCAAATGATTCTACAAGTGATAATCAATCAGAACAATCACCATTAGATAGAATTTTATATGATCTTGCATCCATTCCAAATGATTTATCAAGTGGTAAATACTATTAAATATTTCATTTAATTTTTTCTTTTAAATTTTATATTTAAGCACTTGAATCTGATGATGCAGATCGTTTAAGATCAGTTATTGAAGAAACTCTTTTACGTTTAACAAATGATGCAAAACTTACGGAAGATACAAATTTACTTAATTTAATTTCACAACGTAAAAATCTTTCAACATCAGATAGAAATAATGATGAATCAACATTTTCATTTTCATCTATTGAACAAACATCAGATACTGAAAATCTTGTATCATCATCTCGTACTACAGATCATGTTATTCAAGTAAAATAATCATCTATATTAATTTTTCTTTTATTAAATTTGTATTTTTGTTTCTTTTTAGCTTATGCAAGGATTTTGTGATCAATTAGCTCAACAATATGATACTATTATTGCACAAACACAAATTGAACCAGCAACATCATTTGATATATCAACATCATCGGAAGATTTTCTTACACCAATTCATTCAGATATAATAAAAATTGATAATCATCTTCTACTTGAACAATTTAATGATGAAACACTTATTGTTCCAAAAGGTTAGTTTTTTTTAAAATTCATATTCGAATAGAATTAATAATCATTCTCTTCGATTCTTTCAAACATTTTATTCAGAACAAAACAAAATAAATTTTACCTGTTAATATTGAACAATTCTTTTTTGTATGTCTTCGTTTTAAGATTAAGTAAAACCAAGACAGAAAAGCTAATATATTCAATATTAAAATATAGAGTTTACTTTATTCTATAGTATGTTTCGTTTTAATTGAAAATTTTCTGCAAATTAGAAATAACATTATTCATTGTACGTTTTTTTTTATCCATTTTAGAAGAAACAACTAATATTACAACAACTCAATTACAACAATCAAGTAAGTTTTAAAAAATGAATTATCATTCTTTGTAAGAGAATCCGAATCGAAGCAAGGTTTTGACTTGTTGCGAACTCTCATGTTGATATCACAATCTAACTAAAAATGAAAATTCTCGTAAGTAGAAACTATGTGTAAGGATAATATATCAATCTAATGGAAGATTAAACATTCTATTAATTTCACATTTTAAAAATGGTTCTTAAAGATTTATTTTTTGAACTCATACGTTGTAATAAAAATACTAATACGAGATTTTTGTTTTTCTTCTAGACGAACATCTACACATTTCTACTGAAGATAACAATAAAAAAAATGCTACTAATGAATGTTCTGAACAACAAATTATATCGTATATATATTTATAATTAATATAATTTTTTTTCTAATTATTTTTTATTTTTTAATAAATAGATCAGAAAATAATATAAATTCAAATTCTTCTTCTACAATAATAGAAAATCCATTGAATACTAATTTAATAATTTTATCAACAATAAATATAGTTGATATACCTATAATTGATGATGAAACAATTCCAATTGATGAATCAATAAATTTAACAATTCAACAACGAAAACAAACAGATGCAACAACAACTGATGACGATGATGATGATGATGAAAATACACAAATAAAACATATTAAATCAACTACTGAACAAATTGAAGATGAAGAAGAAGAAGAAGAAGAGGAAGAACAACATGATGAAGTAAAAAAAGAAAAAGCAAACAAAGAAAAATTGAAACTTTTTCTTGTTTTATTTTCAGGTTGAAGAAGAATATAATGATGAATTTCAAGAACAACTTCATGGACAACAACAAGAATTAACACATCGAAATTGGGATGATGAATTTGTTTTAAAAAGACAATTTTCTGGTTAAATAATTATTTTGAAATTCTAAAATTTTATTTATTTTATTTTTCTTTTCTTTAGTTTTACTTCCAGCATTTGATGGTCGACCAGGTCGAACAAATATAAATGCAACACAAGATATTCCTGTACCAACAACAATGACACCAAAAGAAGGTAATCTATGTAGAAATTTGAATACCAAAAAAATCATTTTATAAATACTATTTTTAGAAACTTTACCCAAACGAATATCAAATGCAGATGCATTAGCTGCTGCTAATATGACTTTATATATTCGAGGACCATCACCACAAACATTAGGAGTTTGTATTATTATTATTATTATATATTTGATTTATCGTTTTTTTTTATACCTATTATTTTAGTTAAAAGAAATTGATGTTAAAATGGATGATCCACATGCAACTATTTTTAGCTATATACAACAATTAATTAAACCATTTCCATCATCACAACGAAATGAACGTATTAAACGAATTTTTGAACCAACATATACGTAAGAATAAACGAACAGTAAAATATATTCGATTTATCAGACGAAATAAATTAATATTAGTTAAGAAATTTATGAGAGATTTTTTTGTACGTTTTTTTATTGGATATAAGACCTAGTCTATATATGGGCTAAGTCATTCGTTAGCGACATGACACCACAAAATTGAAACATGTGTATCTCGAGAAGAGAATGCTTTCCTATAGCTGATTTTTATATTTTGCATGTGTGCTAAATTACTACAGATACTCTGCAAAAAATCAGCTCGAGAGGCCTTGATTGACAAGAGTTATTTCTAAAAAACTATCATTAACGACGTGATTCAGAAAAAGACATCGATCTTCACATTTTATGATTCAGCTTAGAAAAACTTGAAACAAAAGCAGCATTTATAAGAAAATCAGTGAGAAGTTCGAAATTAATTCGAAAAGGTACAAATCCTTTCTCAGAACCTTGAGATGATAATAGACAAAAATTTTTTGGTTTTCAGACTTGATGGGGCCTCTAGAGAGTCAGTTTTTATGAGAGAAATTTTTTGTGTCCGATCCTGCTGAAAGCTTTATCATAGATGTATCCAAGGCTCTAAAGTCTACCCTAAAATTTTTAGAATTTATCTCTTATGATTAGAAAGATATTCAGTAATCACAGCTTATTTAATTAATTTCAATTAGACAGCATCTGGAAGCCCCAACATTTTTACATATGTCTATGCCAAAGAAATTTATTTTGAAGGAACATCCTTGTAAAACATTAAACTCAAATAAAAGAGAGATATGTCCTATTTTGCCCATATATATATATTCAAAAATTTAATAGTTTGTATTTAAATTAAAATATTGTTTTAGATAGAAGGACTCAAATCTATAGTTCAAAACATATTGTAAGTGGTTATTGTATGGTATTTTAACATTGAACAAATGAAATTATGTATTTACTTGCTAAATTACTAAAGAATTGTTTTTATTTTTTAATTAAATTTTCTTATTACTGAAATGGTTTGTTATTCTTGTGAAAACTTGATAATAACTAAGACAATTTATTAAAAATGAACGTAATTTCTTTTTAATTTAGCAGGTAAATGTGTAATTTTGTTTGTTCAATATTAGGATGTGACAAAATAATCATTTTTATTATATCTTGAACTACCGATCAGAATTTTTTTTCATCGAAATTTAAATAACAGATTAGCTACTATTCTTTTCATGTTAAATAATTAACTGAATTATTATTTTTTTCTATTTAGATTAATCTATACTGAAAAATCTTCTGAACAATCAAAATCAAATGTAAATAAAAAAATCTCATTTTTTTATCTTTATAAAAAAAAAGAAAAAAAAATTTTTTTTTTCTTCTAGATAAATTATTTTCCTGATGAATATAATCTTTTTAATTCATCTAATAATTCAAAAGATATTTGTACAATTGAAGATATTCTTAAATTACTTCGACAATTATATAATTTATCAACAAATTATATACAAATACATCATCCATATGATGAATCATATACATTAGAAAATTATTTTTATTCTAAAAAATTAAATAATAAATTATTACAACAAATACAAGATTCAATTATAATAGCGTCATTAAGTATACCATCATGGGTTGAATGGTTAATACATTCATATAAATTTTTATATTCATTTGAAACTCGTCAATTATATTTTCGTATAACAAGTTTTAGTACATCACGTTCAATTGTCTGGTTACAAGAACGACGTGAAGAATTAATTCGTACAATACGTCAAATGAATCCAACACGTTCACGTATATTAAATGAAAATTCTTTACATGAATTTCGTTTTGGTCGATTAAAAATTGATCGTGCTATATCAATTAATCGAGAGAATATTTTACAAGATGCTATGAATTTATTTCATTATCATGCAAAATCAAAATCAAAATTAGAAATACAATTTTTAAATGAAGAAGGTACTGGTGATGGACCAACATTAGAATTTTATTCATTAATTGCAAATGAATTACAAAAATATCAATTAGGTTTATGGTGGAATCATGATAATTCTGAACATCATCAAACAGATTATGTTAGAAAATTAGAAGGACTTTTTCCAGCACCATATCCACAAGATAATGATAAATTAAATGATGTTTGTAATTATTTTTCATTAATGGGGATTTTTTTTGCTAAATGTTTATTAGATAAATATTTAATTGATATGCCATTATCAATATCATTTTTAAAACTTTTATGTACAAAAACTGAATTAAATGATATATGGTATGATGGTATACTTGATATAAATGATTTAATTATAATTGAACCAACAAGAGGAAATTTTTTTAAAAAACTTTTTCAATTAATTGAAAAACGTAATGAAATACTTAATGATAATACAAAAACAAATGAAGAAAAATTTTTACAATGTCGATTATTAAAAATTGAAAATGATTTACATGAACCTATTGATATTGAACATTTATGGTTTGTATAAAAGAATTTATTTTAAAAAATATTTATTTTTAGTTTTTGTTATATTTAGTTTAACTTTTGACTATTCACCACCATCAAATACTTATGGTTATCAATCAGTTGAATTAATTCCAAATGGTTCACATATTGTAAGAGAATTTTTCTAATGTTTAAATGGTGTAAATCGCATTTGGTTCAAACTTTAATTTTATGCCAAATGTGGAGTTCGGATAGAGATAGAAACTATAGACTGTTTGTAAGATTTTTGAGAATAAGATTGTCTATCAGATATTCTAGTATATCAAGAGTAATGATTGTAAATAAGTTCATATTTATATTAGGATGTAACAATTGATAATATTGATCAATATGTTAATTTATCACTTCAATTTATTCTTCGAGATGGTATTCGACGTCAAATGGATGCATTTCGAAGTATATTAAAGATTTTGATGATTTTTGTTTTTAAAACTATTTTATTCGAAATTTTAGATGGATTTAATCAAGTATTTTCTCTTGACCATTTACGATGTTTTAATCCACAGGAATTACGATTAATTCTTTGTGGTAATCAATGGCCATCATGGACATTAGATGATTTATTGACATATATTGAACCTAGTCATGGATTTACAAAAGAAAGGTTAAATTTAATAAAATAAATTAAAGAAATTATTATTTATTATATTTTCTTATTTTAGTCCCGGTTTTACTAAATTTCTTAATGTAATGTTAGCACTCGATGGTCTTGAACGAAAATCACTTGTTCATTTTATTACCGGTTGTTCATCATTACCACCTGGTGGTTTGTATTTTCATTTTTATTTCTTATCTAATTTTAGAGAAAAAAAATATATATATATCTTTAGGTCTTGCTAATCTTCGTCCACGTTTATCCGTTGCACGAAAAGTTGAAGCTGATGATAATTCATATCCATCAGTAAATACTTGTTATCATTATCTCAAATTACCTGATTATTCAAGTGAAGAAATTCTTAAAATTCGTTTAATGACAGCATGTCAAGAACGAGGTTTCTATTTCAATTGAACGAGTTATTTATGTTTTTTTTTTGTATCTTTTTTCTTTTCTTTTCTAATAGTCTTTTTTTTTGTATAATTCTTTTCTCATGTTCATTAGACTTTATTCGTTTCTCGCGTCTATACAAGAAAAAAAGTTATTGGACTTTTTTCCAATATATTTATTGTATAAATAAATATAAGACAACTATTGATGACTCTATCGGATAATAAATAACTGTATTTTGATCAAATTTTCAATAATACCAGCTGAAATTTATTATAAAATTCAGAAAGTATATTTGAGAACTTATTTTTTCATCAATCAACTGCATATAATATTATCTATCAAGATTATTAGGATTTAATGTCATCATAAATCATTCCATCAGAAAAAAAAATCTCTTTTCTTTTCTGTTGCTTTAAATTCTTGTTTTATTCTACACAATGTACTCGATAAGAACGGAAAATATCTCTTTATCATATCTTGTTGTGTTCAGTAATACATTGATTATGAAAACGAAAGTATGTATATGTGATAACAGTAATGAACTATTTCAATAAGCCTCATATACTATACAAAAAAAAAAGAAATTATCTTGACTATCAATGAGTGACATCTATATATAATATATTCATCAAATATTTCTATTATATTAATAATTTTATTCTTATTTTTATTTTAATTATTATAATAAAAATTTTCTATTAAAAACAAAATGAAAAAATAAGTGTTTATCAAAAAAAAGTCTTTCGCAAAATGAGGGCAAAAGATATTCATGGCTGGCAAAAACTTCTAGCTGTTGTTGTTTGTCGTTAAATATCAGTAACTCATTCACAGTGATTAGCCATGCATTAAAACAAACTAATTCTACACATATTCAATAATCTATTTTAAAGAAATTTAAAAAAAAATATAAAAAAAAATAAATTCTAAATTTAAAAGATCTTTTTTTAAAATTATACAACGATATTTCCGATGATGGAAATTTTTTTATTATATATTGAACATATTTTTGTAATGATTTATATTTGATGTAATGAGTCTGATGGAAATAATCGTTGTAAATATTTAATATAGACTTTTAAATTTTTTTTTTTCTATTATTAAAATTCAGATTAATTTTATGAATAATTATAATTAAAATAAAAAAAAAAAAATAAATAAATGGTTCATTTTTCTCAAACACTTATGCCTGATATTCCATTAGCAACATCATTACCAACAACATTTACATTTCAACCAAATAATAGTCAAATTGATGAACAATCAACATTACAACAACAACAACAATCTGTTCCATTATCAACTCAATCACAATTAAGTTCATCAAATCAACAACAAAGATCATCTTCAAATGATGAAACAAATAATAATAATCATCAGATACATCCAAATGATTATGAAACACGTTTAAGGTATAAATTTTTTGAAAAATAAAAAAATAAAAAAATTTTTTTTTTGTTTCTTTTAGATGTCCAAATTGTGATACATGGGTTGTTAATTTAAGTGATCATTTACGTAAAACTCATCGAATAGCATCACCAGTCGATCGAAAACCATTATTACGTATGGCACGTTTAGAAAAACGTCGTATGACTGAATCAGCAAATAATCCATCAACAACAAATCGTCAAACATCATCAACACTTATTGTTAATGGTTTACCAACATCCCATACAAATACAAATTCAAATAATGAAATAGAAAATTTACTTTTTAAACATGAACAAGATCAAAATCAACAATTTTCAGTTACATTACCAGAAAATATTTTACTTAATCATCAAATAACAAATCCTATTGCTCATTTTTCATCACCAACATCAAATAAACGTCAACGAACTTCAGATGATCATTCAGGTCAAACAATTAATGGACCATTATCACCAAATAAAAAATCTCGTATAGGTATAATTGATGATAATAAATTAATACAACCAACAAATTCATCATCAAATAAATCAAGTAAAAAAAATCGAAATAAACAACAATCACAACCACAAACAATTATTAAAACAGCAGCATCAGGGATATTTCCACAACAAACTGTTGCTGTACAACATATGGATGAAAGTTCAGATGATGTAAGTTCATAAATAATTTATATTTTAAATATATTAAATAGAAATTGATTTAAAAAGCGCTACTGTACGAGTGGAAACTTAATGATTACTAGTTTTTTAAATTGTTTAAGAAATTCATAAATATAAATGATTTAGATTGGAGATCGAAATTTTTGAATTTTTTAGCTTTCAAAAGTATTACAAATGATGGGTAATGAAATGAATTTTCTTAATCAACATTTACAAACAACATCAATTCTATTACAAAAACAACTTGATTTAGCACGTGATAGTTTACATGCATGTTCTGTTCAATTTGCTCGTATGTTATATTATTAAAATTGTTTCTTTTATATAAAAAAAAGATTTTTTTTAATTTTATTTAGATTTAAAACGAATGATTCAACAACAAATTTGATGTTTTTCTTTTTGTTTCTTTTATTTTAAAAAAGAAATAACAAATTCATATATACATTGCACATTATATATATATATATTAATAAATTCTTCTTTTTTGTTGTTCCGTTTCTTTATTTTGATTACGATATGAAAAAGAAAAAAAAAAATTTATGCGTGTGTGCGTGTGTCTATTTGTTCATTCGTTTAGTTTTTGTTTTGTTTTATATATATATGTGTAGATAGATTGCAGATTATTGAAAAAAAACAAGAATTATCGACATATTTGTTTTTTTTTTCGCGTTTAACTCTTCTATAAACTTCTTGTTTGGTCTTTTTTTTCCAGTATGGTTCATTTTCGATTGACAAACTACGACCGTTTCTTTTCTTTTTTTGATTTAACTCTGTGTATTGCAGTCATCGCTTCTTGATATCTATATCTATATATGTATATCTAAACATGAAATAAATTTGTTTAGTTTACAAAAAATAATAATAATAATCTAACATAAATATTAAGAAGGAAAAAAAAAGGAGAATTGAATGAGGTAAGCAATATGAGAATATCCATATATCGATATTTTAGATGGAAGTTGATGGTGAAGTTGAAGTTGAGGCTGATTTGCCAACTTCATCATCTTCAACGGTTCTACCAGCTACAACAACTACAAACGGCAACAATCCACCGGTACCACTTCGGGTTATTTTACCGACTTCATGTGAGTGCCTCTTTTCCGTTATCAAACGGATTAGATGGCCGATATAAAAGACAAAAAGAAAATATTGAAATCTTTCATCTTCATTTTTCGTATAAAAAAGGGTGATATACTTATACGGTTCTTATCATTATCCAAAATCTATTTCAGTTAAGTTTTTTTTTTCTTTTTTTACAAAACAAGAGACTCTTGAGACTTAAACAAAGTACATATTAGTTTTATTATAATTGTAGAATTGAAAAAGAACTCCATATTTGACATAAAATCGCATTTTACAACGAAAAAAATTTAGGAGAACTTCATTAGTCTGAGATATGTCGACAACATGTAGAGTAAAATTTATTAGAACTTTTAAAATGTACAGATCTCAATGAGTTGTCATAGATACAATATTCTCAAATGCTTTCTTCACGAACAATATGCGTATGTCACGACTAAAAATAGCCTGACATTTTCCTCTTTGCAACAGTTTTTAATTACACTTTTTAGAGCTAAAAATTATTTTCTACAAATTAAAATCAAATCTGGATGTATGTTCTTTTCTTAATTAAAAAAATATTGATTGAGACTTAAGTGAAACAAAAAAAAACACTGATCAGATGGTGATAAGGTTACACAATATATTAGCTTTTGTAGGTACACTATTTTTCAGTACTTATAAAAACGTTTGAATCCAATTGATTGTACCATGTAGAAAAATCGAAAGTTAAAAGATTGAAAATATTGCATTAAAGAAGAATATATCCTTAAACTGAATGAGTTTTCACAAAAAAAAATTTTACATTTCAAATAGAAGAAATTGATTGATCAATTCATTAATTAGTATTTATCAATGAAAGAAAATCTATTAGAATAAATTTAGTTAATGATATAATATATATATATATAATATTTTCTTTTAAAGATCAATTCATCATAAGCCCAGAAGATGTTAATCGTTTATTGGAAATGCGACGTATATTTTATAAAAAAGAAAATGAACGAAAATTATCGAAATTAGGTCTTCCAATATTAGTTGATAATGATGGACGTTTATCTACTAGTACAACAACAATTGATGATAATACAAATTCTAATACAGTTTCATCTTCAACCGGAAAACCTATTCGACGTCGTGATATGGAATGGTTATCAATAGTATTACCATTTGTTAAAAAATATAATCCACATTGTGGTGTATGTGCATCAAGTAAAAATTATGGTCGACGTTTAGATACAGCAAATAGTTATTTGTTACGATCATATTTTTATTGTCAAGGTCGTGATTGTCCATTTAATTGTATAGTTACAATAAAAGAAAATGGTAAAGCATTATTATGTTCACGTTTTTCAAATGGTAATATAGTTGATCATAGAAATGCTAAACGTGTTGCAAGACCAAATCGTTCAATAAATAAATCAAATATAAATAATAATAATAATAATGAAATACGTTCAAATAATTCATTAAAACGTTATCATAAATCTCCAAATCCTGTTTTACAACAATGGAATCAAACATTTACTGATGATTTAACAGCAAATTTTAATACAAATGATTTAAATTTAAATGATACTGATTTTGAAGAAACATTACGTATATCATCAACAAAACGTTTTATTAATATGTGCTGTAATCTTGTTCAATTAACAACAAATTTACGTCATGAAATTGATCCAACTGGTTTATTACCAGGTGCATTACAACATATATCATTAAATCCATTCCATATTGCTATTCATACAGAAAATTCAATACGTTATTATCATTCAATGTTAACAAAAAAAACACTTGATAAACCACCTCCACTTATTCATATAAAACCAGCTGCTACTATTCAACAAAATAATACAATTACTACAGCGACTCAAAGTAAACATGTTTTTGAAATTTATTTCATAATTTAATAATATATAATTTGTTCTTAATAACTTTTTTTTTTTCTTTATATCAAAACATCATTTTTATTTCATATATTATATAGTAATTATTCTTAATAATGATATAATTTATCATCCTGCTCGAACAAATTCTTCCATAACACCATCTACAACAATTACTACATCAAATTCTACATCACAACATCATATTGCATATATAATTGTTGATATTGTTGAAGTAATTTTCTTTTTGGTCTTTTTGTAGAATACTTATTAATAAAATAATTTCTTTTTTTCATAGCATGATGAAAAAAAATTATTTTATTATGAATTTATGTTAAGTAATCTTGATGATACATCATTTATTCCAATAAGTCTTGCTTATACAGAAGAAACAGATGATATAATTGCACAAAATTATGTTTTAAAATCTTGGTTAGAACGTATACATTTTGATCATGAACATTTATATAAATCATTATTACCATCATTATCAAAAAATTATTCATTTCCTCAACCATTAGTATTACTTATTGATGATCATCGTGAAACACCATTAAATAATTCTATACTTCAATTTTTTAATAATGAAACATTTAAAGAAGTAATATTCTTATTAGTTTGTTTTTTTTTTTTGTTAATATATGAATTTTTTCTTTTTTTAGTATATAATGCGAACTTATTTACTTGTTTCATCAAAAATTGAATATCCTGCACAACAAGAATCAATAAATCGTATTGTTATTCATGTTAGTTCATCATTAATTATATTTGATTTTCGTACACTTGTTAATAAATATGTATCAAATGAACTTCGTCAATTAGCATTATGGTCAAGTCTTTTATTATTATATACACAAACATGGCGTGAAGTTAGACAAAATTGGTCATTAATTTGTGAAATATTTCTTAATTGGGGAACAAATTTTGTTTCATTAAAATCTTATGAAGAATTATGTACAAAAGTAGCTAAAATTGAAAATGATCCAGATATAACACATCTTATGGATCTTATTTATAATAGTACAAATACAATAAATGATAATGAACAACAACAACAAGATGATAATGATAATGATAATGATGATGAAACAACTGAAGATATTATTGATCTTTCAGATTTTCAAAATGATCATTTTTATACAAAAAATGTAAGTTTATTATACTTTATAAAAGCTGATATTATATAAGAAAATATAAAATAAGTCGGTGTCATGTCAATAAGATTCTATGTATGATTCAGCATTAATAAACTGTACTTCGAGAGAAGTGCTGGTTTACATAATTGTGCATCATGATAATATATCTTCGTATACTATAACGAAGATATACGATCATATCCAATTCAATAATGTTGTTTACTAGGATATATAGACTTCGTATAGTTCGTCTTAGATAGAAGTCACATTTATTATTCCATTTTTATTGATTTAGTCGTGCTCTAAAAAGTAAGTCAGAAGACGGAAATACTGCTAAATTACAGGATACTTCACGGTAGAACGATGTAATATTGCAACTCATCTATATCTAATCCGAGATATTCATTATTAATGTTTTAATAATCAATAAGATTTCAATATTAAAATATCAAGAAAATTTTCAAATTCTTTGAGTTTTCTCTTGTTTTCTTTGGTAATACTTTACTTTATACTTAAAGATGATTACAAATGAAACAAATCGTTATATATCACCATATGAAAATGATTTACGACGAATATTTAATGAAAAAAATAAATCTAAAACAGCTTTAACATCATCATGGGATACATTATCATTATCTGATCGAACAATATTAAAAAAAATTAAAGGTAATTGGAAATGGCTTCATTTATTACTTAAAGATTATATACCATCAATGCCACTTTGGTCAAATTTAATACATTCCATATCAAATAATCTTAAACATGTACGTTTTAATAAACGTATAACACGTTTAATGATTAGTAAAGATAAACGAATCAATCAAATAAAACGTATACAATTAGCTGAACGTGTTCATGGAAAAACTGATCTTGTTATCAGCAGTTTAGCAAAAGATTTACATTTACAAGTAGCTAATGCTGATATAAAACAATAAAATAAAATAATTGTCTTTCTTTTCTTTGTTTGCACATTATTTTACTTTCAGTTACAATGTTTTTTTTTCTCTGTATCTATATATATATGTGTGTTTTCTATTGGTTTGCTTGTTTATCAAACGAAAAAAGAAAAAGACCGTTGATACTATAACAAAGATTATACTGATCGTTATAAAGAAATAATGATATTATACAATTGATGATGGGAAATATTTATTTGTCGGATTTTGTTAGAATCTAAATAATCACGAATTTTAAATGAAATATTGTCTGTTGTATTAACCTGATTTTTTCTTAACTTTCAAAAATTATTCTCTTTAAACTTGATTGTATAGTATCTACAATCATAATGAAGAGAAATATATTAAAATATCAGAGTCAAAAAAAAAAAAATACAAACATGTTGATAGTCTTGACTATTGTAAATCTATTGTTAATGAATAATACATATGTAAGTATGTAAGCAAAAAACTTCATCATTTCATCTTGAGATTAAACAGATACATTTCAGATTGACATATACAGAAGAAAAAAAACAAAAAGAGATTGTCAAAAGAATAATGTATGTAAACTGTTCCAGTCTGTTAACTCTTATAATAATCATTTTTCACGTGTCGGTACTTCAGCATATTTTGCTTTAACATATCGGAATAGAATAAATGTAGCAAGTATAGCAAAAAGTATAAAAATTAATTCGATAATTAATTTTGTTACATCTTCAGACAAAGCATAAATATCTTGCGTACTTTTAATATCATTTTTTACTGTTACTGTATTGGTATCAATTGATTCATCCGCACTTATAATAACATTTGGAGCTAATGTTGTTGTTAGAACACGATAAGGGGCTGTTTTAACAATACGTATAATACCAAAAACTAATGTTAAAACGAATACAAAAATAAGAACAACCCCAGAAACTAATAATATTACGGTATTATCAAACCTAAATAAAATAATTATTTATAAAAGGAAGAAAAAAAACTATTTTTATTTTTTGACATACCATGTAGCATATATAGCCAAAAAAATTGAAATAAGAATTAAACCACCAATAACAATCATTGTAATAGCATATGGATTTGTTGGTTGTCGAATTGTTTCGACAATACCATGAATAACATAACGAAATAATGTACTCGATAAAAGAAATCCATAAAAAACAGTTAATAATATTCGAACACCACGAATTTGTCTTTTATTAGTTGTCATTATTTATCTACAAAATTAAATGTTTACTATATTCTATTTATACATACCAATGAATGAATAGTTAAATTTATATATGTAGCTTGTGCTTGTATTTCGTTCTTCACTTTTTTTCTTTTTTCATTATTACCCGTTACTCATAAACACTTTTAAGCATACCCATCGAACTACATGTATACGTCAGATGGGTCAAAATAATTCATCGTTTCTCTACTAGTTGTGTATTCAATTTTTCTCTTTTTTTTCTTTCTTCTTTCTACGTCTTTATCACTATGATTGTTTGCTCGTCTCGCCGACCTATACGCTGTAGCTGACGAGAAGAATAATAATTATTGGTTCTTACTAATACGTACGAAAAAAAAAAACCAGAAAAAGAAAAGCATACGCAATTCTGTACTCATCGACATTTTTTGCCTCGGGAAGAGCAAAAAGAATATATATATATATATATTCTTGTGCGTTTCCTTGTACTGCTAATGCTTAAGACTAAATTGTAGAACAATTTTTTTTTTCTTTTCAACAGCCACCAATTGGCGTAAAAGAAAGAATAAAAATTACTATTGTCAGATTCTAAGTACGAAAAAAAATATATATAAAAATTTTTATTTAAAAGAGATGATTATTCTAATTGAATGTTAACAAATACATTAGTATGGTAATTGTAGTATCATTATATTGTAGTAATCGTTGGATAGAATATACCCAAAGGACTCTATTAAAGAAAAGATTTTTCGATATAAAATATTGCATATAGGTTTGATAATGATTCTCGATTTTATGTTTAAATATTGCAACATGAAAGTAGAAATACGATGGGCAATTTTTTTCCACTTTCGAAGAGAATTATACATAGTTAGCCACTGGATATGAGCATTGTGCTTCCAAATTCAACTAATTTTGGGTAAGCATCGATTACTTTAATCATTGCTCTGAATATTATACCAAGATAATGTCTACAAACAATTTCATCATTTTCTTTCAATAAACCTTGATTACTAAGAATCAATGTTCATCTTATTTTGTTTATATGATGACATTTAAATGATCTTTATCTCTTATGTATAGACAAATATTACGTGTCAAAGGTATTACTAGCTTCAGTATATATGTTCTTATCATTGAATTATGATAAACAAACAAAAATATTATAATACAATAATTAAAAAAAAAAATCATTTTTTTTATAAATTCACTTATTAATATGAATATAAGTATTTATTCTACATACTAAATTTTTTGATCATCTTTTTTATAGAATAATCATTTTGAAAATGATAAAGAAGACCAAAACATTTACTATACAAAATAAATATTTGTATTCATGTTCATGTTTGAATCAATAAGATTAATTTTTTCTCTTTATTGCTGTATTATCATGTTTTGTGATAATAAACAAAACATCCATATATATATATATATTACTATGATAAAAACTAAATAGACAAATAAAAATAATTATATAAAATAAAAGAGAAAGAGTATGTGAATTATGTAGAAAGATCTGTTACATTCACCAATCGATCAATCTATTCGAAAGCAACAAAAAAAAATTATTATGATTATTGAATAATTCATACCTTCGAAATACCTCGATGGACAAGTAAATCAAGCATATATAAATCTTCTTTTATCTCTTGTAAATCACGTCTATACATTCGCCATTCATCCTTATTCACCATGGATTCTTTTTGTTTGTCAACAGGTGGTAAATCAGCATTAAGCGATATTTCGATAACCTAAAAAAATATTTTATTCACTGTAATATATACAAAATACAAAAAAATCTTCATAATTTATTTAAATACTTCTTTAACAACAGGTCGATTAATACTTTGTTGAGCATCATTTATTGATAATCTATATGTTTGTAAATTTTCTAAAATTTGCTCAAGTTCAGTAATAACCCATTCAAATCGATTAAGAATTTCTTTTCGTACATTAAATAAATCTTTATTTTCATAAGTTTCATTTGATTGTATATATTTATTAAATAAATGTAAACGGTATTGATTTACAGCCTCAATATCTATTTGTAATGTTTTTAATAATTTCTATGAAATATAAAATAGATTTACGATGAAAAAAAAACAACAACATTATTTTACAGAACGATTATATTGGATTTCAGATTGAAACGTTGCCTACCAGAAAAAAAAGCATAAAAAAAAAAGAATATATTCTTTTTCATAAGCTTACCATTTAATAAAAATTCTTCTTATCAAATTAAATATTCCTTTTTTTGTCGTCTATTTTTGCTTTATCAAAGATAAAATAGTATTGATCAATACTATTATATGCGTGTTGTTATTCCCACCTGTTTCTTTTTTTTTCTGATATGAAACATACAGAAATTTTTTTTTAACATAAAAGAACTTATGCATACATATAATTGACTCTGACAGAATAAAAAAAAACAGAACATATAATAACAACCAGATTATGCTGACTATTTTGTTAATAATACGTTTACATGTTTATGCTTATCAAAAAATAATTTACTGGAAAGGTAGACAAGGTCAATACCGGCATCGGTTTCATTTTATTCATACGATAGGTAAACATGATGAAACCATTTATTGATAGATTGGATATTTTTTAGTATGTCTATGCGTATTTGTACGTAATATATTCTATTCGGTATTATATACATGTCTTTGTATCTCACATAATATAATTTGACTATACACACGTGTTTTTTTTTTGTAGTAAATTTTATTTATAAGATGAATTGATATACGTGTATTTCATCAATGATTTAAATGCAAAGGCAAATAGAATAAATTTATAGATGGAAAAAGATAGATAAATTAGTTAATAGATTAAAATCTTGTTACATATTCATCTGAGTCAAATTCTGTTACATTTTCGTCAAATTCAGATCTTGTTGAAAATGATTCTAGAAAAAAATTTTAAAAAAAAATTCTATTGAATTTTACAAAATAATATAAACTTACGTAAGGTGGCAACATCAAAAGATTGAGATTTAAATAATAAATCTAATTTATGTTTATCGTTAGATAATCTTCGATATTCTGTATTAAATTCATTCATATGTGCTTCTGGATATGTAATACTTGGTAATAAAAATAATTGTTGATGAGAATTATTATTATTATGAGTTTTTATAGATAATTCATTATTTACAACTGTTCTGATACGTTGTAAAAGTTTATAAAATTCATTAGACTCGTTTATTGATAACGATTGATTGGATATATCGGAATTATTTGATACTGTTGTTGTTATGGATGGAAGAAAATTTAAGTTATTTTCTAATATTTCAGGATTATCTTTGGTATTAGATAATAAATAATTTGATATAAGAGATGATATATGATTGACAAATGTATCTTCTTGATTAGTAGAAAATCCAGAAGATGAATGATGTGATTGATTTTTTGTATCATTTTTCATTTTGTTTAATTTGACTGTAATGGAATTTGATGGGGGCATTAAATAAGATGATGATATATTTGTAATGGAATCATCACTGATGGTTAAATCAGGAAGACTAGTTGCCTATCAAATAGAAAGACAAAAAACTTAGTTTGAATTATTAAATTGTTTTTTATATTAGAGCATATGTAACATTAATTTTATTTCAATATATATATGTAAAACTTACTATGGTTTGTCTTGAAAGAATCGATGATCTTGTAGATAAACCGTAATTACTATTACGTTTTGAAGGATATTCAGATGGTGCGAACTGAGTAGATTGATAACTAAGTGATCGTCTAATAGGAAATATATCTTGAGATGCAATTTGACCATGTGATACACAACACATAGAAGCCGGATCAATAAAAGTATTTCGATGATCTTCATTATTTGTTAGAGTATTGGAATTATCAAATGTACTTTGTGCTTTTATTCCTCTTACTGGATTATTATCTACTTGATTTTGTTGTGGTATTGCACTCAATAAATTAAGTAAAGCATTTACTTTTATAAAGTGAGATGCAGATAAATTAGTTTTCGTTTCTGAATTATTCATGAAATGAAAATTCTCATCAATAAATATTGATTGTGTTTCATGTATATGTCCTGATAATACAAGATCATATATACCTTGTCTATGTAATTCATATTGATTAGATGGTGTAAGAACGGAAGCAAATCGAAGTTGATCAAGAATTGATTTAATAAGGAGTAATTTTCGTACAGCACGACGAAAACGACGAATTACAAATTCATGTCGACGTTTACGTTTTTTTTTAGTATTATCTTTTATATTTTTTGAATTTGTTGAAGCAAGTAATGCTTTAGAAACATTTTTAAATTGAAGTGCACCAAATATAGCTGGACCAAGTGAAACTTGATAAGGACCAAGAAAAAGATGAAGTGTATCATCATGAGTATTAACAGCACTTGAAATTGTATAAATATTTGAAAGACGTTCAATCATATGTGATAGATTATTAATTTTAAATAATTCTTTATTAAAAAGAAAAATGAAAATGAAAATAAATAAGAAATTATTTTTATTAAATTAAAATAATATACCTAATTCAATAATTTCTTTCATATCAGGAAATAAATTAGTTAATCTTTCTAATTTACATATGTCTGTATTGGATTCATTAACAAGAAATCTGTATGGTACAAGTCGATAACTGTTTCCATCCATCGAAAATAGGATTAATTTCGATAATCAATTCTACATAAAAAAAACCATTTATGATTGTGAATGTTTTAATGTTTAATGAAATAATGTAACGATATAAAACATGTAAATACCTATGAAGAAATTACTTCTGAATAAATCGTTAATACAAGAAAATTGAGACACTTATCGATAACAATAATTATAAGCACAAGGTGGTAAAGAAAAAAATCGTTTATAAATGCACCGATGATGCTACCTAGACATACACGTTTAAATACTATGTGTAGGTTTTTTGTTTTCTTTTTTTATGTACATTTTTTTTTTATGAATCATTCGTTGTCTTATCATGTATGTATAATCTTAAATATAATTCATAATATTTTTATATCGAATAAATATGTATATATAAAACTATTATTATTAAAAACAGAATTTTTTCTTATTTCTAGTTCATAGAAAAACTTTTATGACTTATCAGTTATTGATAAAATGTGTGAAGATTGGACCATCTGTAGTTGATTCTTTTCTTCTCGCGTCGAAATCGATTAAATTTATATATATATATATATATGCATCTACCTATATACGTATTTTTTTGTGTGTAAGTTTATTGCATACGAAGGTCAATGTTTATTTTGAAAAAACGATTGAGGTTTTTTTCGAAAATAATGAAAACATTTTCGTGTATTAAAATGTACGCTTTTACAGATAAAAGTGCCATTTTATTTTTTTATAAGACACAAACACTATTAGAGTTACATCCATTGAGTTCCATTACTTTGTTTTTAACGGAAAAAAAAATTTAAAAATTTTTCTTTTATTTAATTTATATACTAAATCGACAACATTTTATTATGATAAATTTCTTTTTGTTTATATCGAAATTATCAAGGTGTATTTTCCAATTGATCAGTTGTATTCTAATTGAATACTTCATTAGGATTAGTGTGACTGATTGTACTGAATATCGGAAGTTTCCTTACTAATATTCGATTGTATAATTATGATAATAAACTCTTCTTCTCTTCGGCGTCTATGTCACACTTCAAGTCATACATTAATTTTAAATACTAAAGCATTCTTTTTAAGTAAAAAAACTTTGATGAAAGTATCATAATATAATGACTAAACATGTGAAATTTGATTTTAGACGTTGAGTTCCATTTCAGAGCTATGCAAATGTATAAAGTAATAATCTATAGCTGATGATTTTCTTATTAGAGCATAGACAACTAAATGCTAAAATAATTATAATTACCTTGCATGTTTCACATAGATTCAATTCCATTGTTATCATGTTTGAATTAAACTGAGTCATGAAAATGTCTTGAATAATCAAAAAGCTTTTTAGATTGATTTACATTGATGCTTTAAAAAGATGATATATAAATAGCTGACAATTGCCCTTAATGACCATACCTATTTCAAATAGTCTGAGAAGGCCCAAGGAGTTTATGAAAAAAAAACTCTTCCTCCAAATTATCCTGATTTGGCTATGTCCTACAACAACATTGATAGACTGAATAGCAAAACCAATGAGTATGTAACAGCACAGGCGTATTTTGAACATACTATAGACATTGAACAGTGTTCATTATGCATAAAACCATCTTCTTCCGAATAGATGTAGAAAGGACTTTGATTTAGTAAAAAAGAAACTGTTCGTGATGATAGTACAAATGGTGTATCATCCTAGTGGTAAGATATTACAATGCTTGTTGAAGAGCATATATATTTTATAAAATAAAAGGACTTTCACGAAAGCTTTCGTATTTCAGCAAGAGCAGCTTTTTTCCTGTGTTTGTTTAAAAAACTAACTACCCAGCAGACTCATTAAAATGGTTTATTCTCAGGAAAGAAATTTATTTAACAATTCAATGAATTAATCTTTTCTGTTCCAATAAATGAGAATCTGGAAGCGCACAATTTATCCGTCATCAAATGAATGATTTCTACGAGTCAATGCACGAGAAGGACAATCGATTTACCAATATACGTGCTCAATCGATATTGCAAATCGAGATGGGAGTTAGTTCAACTTGTAGAGGACATTCTTTCAGGTATAAATCCAAATTTTTAGCCTTAAAGCTTGAATTGTGGCTGAGGTACAGAATACCGACTGAACAGCCTTAAAATACTTTTTTATCAATTTTCGATTTTTTTAGGTGATCGGCAACCATCAGTATTTTTACAATATCTTTTTACCAGAATGTCATAGAGACCTGAGATTTTTACCAGAGATAGATCTCGACATGGGGAACATAATTAGTCTATTTAATAAGTGATATGTTGTGAAAAAGTAATATCTTCATTTCTAACACTAATCTCATTTTAGATCACAAAGAGATCCATCTTGTGAATTCGATTTCTCCCAATCAGCTTGTATGATTTTGCTCAAACTTTTTTCGTAAAGATTACTATCCTAGTACTACATACCAATGCGATCAGAATTTTGGGATCTTGAAAATTGCCCTAAAAATGATAAATCTCAAAATATTGATATTTCTCTGGTATCATACTCTAAAAAAAAGCGTGTCATACAGAACTATTAAGGGTTTTAGACAAGATTATAAACCATTTTAGGTTTCGTTCGTTTATTAATAAACCATCGAAAGGTTTTAGACAATTTTAAGAACCTTAACGTATGAAATATGGTTCTAGAGATTCAGAAGAGTTTTATCGTGCACCATTTTTTTCGTAAAAAACCAGAAAAAATACAAAATGGTTCCAGAGATTCAAAAGAGTTCTATCTTGCACCATTTTTTTCCCTTTATAGGCAAAATTTCAGGCCGAAAATGCGTCATTGGAATTTTTTCGAAATACCTTGCAGTGAGCCAAAAATAGAGTAAAACAATCATAACTCGAGAACAGAGGCGCGAGGGGATGAATCCTCTTGAGGCTTTTCATACCTCATTGAGGTCTACCTATCACCAAAAGATCGGACTTAAAGGGCTAAAACACCTGGGGATGTTCCCTCTTCAGCCAAAATTCAAGCTTTAGAGCTAAAAATTTGGATTTATACCGAAACGAATGTCCTCTACAAGTTGAACTAACTTCCATCTCGATTTGCAATATTGATTGAGCAGCTCTGGTCGTAGTTCTCGTGCAGTGACTCCTATAGATCAGCTTGTCCAGCCAACAGTGATCTGACGTAGTCAAAGTTGAAATTCAGATTTCTCGAATTTTATCATAATTAGTTTGTAGAGTACATCTAACTATGAATCACTAATAAATCGGTTTTCTTTTAGAGCTTCTAATAAAATTTCATCTTCTTTCGTAGTTTAAAATCGTCGTAGTATAAAACATCACCACTTAGGCAACTTTTTACATTTATTATCTTAATAGATGAGATATTTTTAAAGAGGTTCATTGAGTTTTAGATAACTTTTGATGACTTATTACATGAATATTTTACAATTTTTATAAAATTGCATTCCTTAAGAAAATGAATGGTAGCACACTCACTGCAATCTTCGTGTGTCTGCGAACGCAATATCTACTACAATTGAGCTAACTTTGTTTTACAGAAGTACGAGTTATATGAGTTATGAATTATCCAATGTTTATCGAATTGTTTTTATGAATGAAATTTCTTTATCGTCATATTCTTTGCTCTTTGTAGAGAAGTAATAGGTGATAGAACTTCGTTGATAACTATGAGATTAAACGATATGTTTCGACTTTTATTATAATACTTTCAGAATTGATACAGTGAATGAAGTGAAAACGAACAGCTATTTGTGGAATATAATGCCAGAATTTCATTAATAAAGTACAGTATTTTGAGATTTTCTGAATCATATTTTGGACTATGATAAATCTGATTGCATCACTAGATAGAGCTCATCGAGTTGTATAAGATAGAGCGATAAGTTGCTCAAACATAGAATAAGATGCGATTGTTCGTCGAAAACAGTCAAATCTGCCACTAAAGTTCATCGACGTAGAAAGAACGAGAAGCTTCAATAATTTTCTTTCTGGTTTGTTGAAATTTGTGATAAATTAGAAGAATGGATTCTATTTATTAAATAGATTTAATTTATACTGAACATAATTTTATTTCAAAATTCGGTGTTTTATGTTTAGTTTTGAAATATACTTCTATTGTAGCAAATCTTGATAGTAGTTCTCGTATGAAAAATATCATACTTTAAAATATAGATTGTTGTAAAATTAAAGGAGACAAAGATAAATAAGATTTTAATGAAGATGCTGGATATTTTATTGATGCAATAGATTGAAATCGAATTAAGATCTCAGGAGAAAGAAAAAAATAAATGATAAGATTATTATTCTTTTATACATACTATGATCCGGTATAGTGCTACAATTAGCTTTTTTTTAAATATTCTAGTTAATATAAGATAAAAATCTTTGGAAACAATATGATACAACTGAATTTGTCGCTTTATTGATCAAGTTTTCAATGATAATTTTAATAAAACAATTATTTCAAATTTCTAAGTTTTTTTCTCGACTTGTTAATGATTGAAGCTTATGTAAGACTAATAGATGTTACTGTAACAATATAGTTCTGATCCTAATAGAAATTCAGAGACATAAACTACGCAATTTGTTAATATAACTTTATTCAAAAATTTTGAAATCGTACTGTAATTGAAGTAGTTTAGGTGTGGCAAATACAAAATTGAAATGAATTGTTTTTTTGTTTCTCGTTCATTTATATATAGTTTAATAGAACCTGATGAACTAGCCATGAATATATATTTTTTATTTCGATTCGAACAATATTTAGCTGAAAAAAACCAAAAAAACGTTGCTTTTTCAAATAGAAATTGTCAAATTCCAATTACGTTATTTTTTCAAACTTTATGAAAACATTTTATTCCAATTCAATATTCGAAACTGATTAAGAAAGTATTACTTGATTACACAGTTGATTTAAAGACAAAATTTTCCTTGTTTATTTAAAAGTAATTACTATTTATATATAAAACAATAAAATATATCCTAAACAAATTTTGAGTCTCTACCACCATAAATACAAATTACGATCAACAAATTTAATAAAATAATCATCAAGTAAATTGTCTGTTTTAATTGAAATATTTAATTTTTTTAAATATGTTTTCGGCACATCTATAATACATAAGAAAAATAAATGATGCATTTTTGATAATAGACATCGTGTAATTGAAATGAATTCTTTTCTATATACACCAATTTTAAGATAATTTAATTGTGGAAATAAATTAATAAAAAATTGAATTTCTTCTAATGTACAACAATGATGAATTTCTAAATTTTGAATTTTATTTGTATTTGATACAGATTGAAAAATTTCACTTTGTTCAATTAATTTTAATTTAGTTGCAATAATAGATTGAAAATTCCATTTTAATGTATGTAAATTAGGTGTTAAACTTAATAAATTTACAATTTGTGTAACTGGAAAATTATTACAATCAATAATTAATTTATTTAGTTGTTTTAAAGGAATAATTTGATCAAGAGCTGTTGAAATTGAACTATATGTCTTAAACGTTAATTCGGTTACATTTGGAAAATAAACGAGAGAATTGCCTATAGCATGTTTACTATTAATATAAAGATGTTTAACTGTTTTGAAAATAGTTTTTTGAGAATGTAAATCAAAGTTGTAATCATATTGCCAATAAAATGTATGATCCTTTCTTCTAAAATAAAATAATAAATGTAAAAATTTTGTTAGTAGATTTATGTGAAATTCAGATGTTCTATGATTTAATAATATAGTGAAAAAATATTACAATATTAACTTTATACCGTCATTCATATAAATATCCAAAGAAATTTTAATAATTTTAACAGTACTTTAAATGATAATTAGAGATGGAGAGAATCAACTTTTGTTGATTCTGATTTCATCTTGTCGCCTCTGATCAGATCTTAATTACACAAATTTCTAGTAGCAACGTAATCGAATTGAATAGTCAATAACTGTGATTGTTACGTATGAAAACGGATCTAATGACTTTTAATTTCAGCCATTCTCAAAATATATCTTTCAAGACCATTTTCATGACAATCCATCAGTTAATAATCATCTACTTCCTATTGCTATGGAAATATACTCGTTGATCTTTCATCCTGATTCTTATTATAAAGTACACGTTAATGAGCGTCTATCCTCTTCTTCCCCCTTCAAGTATCAGAAAAACTTACACTGACTATTTTGTTTTTTACCTATATGGATTTGTTGAGAAATATATTCCATTATTTGACTTTTCACGGTCATCATATTGATGTTTAAAAAACCATTGTTTTTCAGTCCAAAACTTCGATTTAAATTGACCACCTAAACATAGATATAAGAATCGATCCATAACTTCAGTATAATTATTTTGTATATCAAAAATATGTAAATTGGGCATTGAAGATGAAATTAATTTTTCCCATTGTTCTGCATGTGAATATGTTGAGTCATTATATGTTGATATACATAAAATTTCAATAGAATTAAAAAAATTTTTTATTAATTTTTTAAGATAATAGAAAGCAATTGAATGAAGTTCAAGAGAAACATATTTTAAATCTTTTAATACAATTGGATAGAAATTCATATCTGAATAATTCGATCTAATAAGAAAATTAATTGATAAATGACGAAGTTTTGGAAGACAAATGAATATTTCACTAATTGATTCATATCGAAAACGACCATTAATTATAAGATATTCAATAGAACTTTGTTGATATACATCAAAAATTATCGGTAATACTTTATTATGATCTATTTGATATGTTATTTCACAGTATTTCAATTTTGTTAAACGAAATATATTTAAAAAAAGAATACTTAGATCTTGTATGTAATCAATAGGTGAAAGAATTAATGAATGTAATTTAGGTAAATTAAATAAATGTTTAAGAATGTTATTAAGATATTTTGAATGAATATTATCAAAAATTATTTTTTCAAGTTGAATAAAATCACAAATACTTCTTGGTGGTGAAAAAATCATATCAATTGTAAATGGATTAGATAAATGAAGTATATTTATTCGATGTTTATATGGTTTAATTACATTCTTGTAATAATTTTCAACATTTAATTTTGATATTGTTGAAATATCTATTTGAAATGGAAGATTTGAATTAATAATTAAATTTTTAAATCGATTATTAAGATAAAAAAATCCATAATAAACATTATAAACATCAATATATTCGAATATTTCATAAATTATTTCATTTGCTAAATTTTCAAAATGAGATCTAAATTGAATAATTCTAGATTATAAAATTAATTCTTAAATAACTAACTTATTTATTGCTACAAAGAATTTTTGTTTTTTGTTATTATTATAATCATCAACAGTATCCTCTAAGTGCCGTTTTATTCTTTCCATGTTTATAATAAGGAATAACGATCATACTGATCAAAAATAACGAAAAAGAATATATATATACACGTGGAATAGTGTTTTCTTTCTCTTCTTCATTTATGCGTTATCTTCGTATAGTAAAAGAGTGTTTATGCTACGAATTTAAGTTACATAAATAATATAATAATATAAATATTTTTTAATTTTTGAAATGATATATTATTATTATTATTATTAAAATGTAATTTTGTTTATTTAAAAAAAAAGGAAAGATTGTCGTTCAAATAAGACCACATTGTGACTGTGCATGGTTGATTCAAAACTCGAGATTATATATCTCTTAGAGAATCGTAGTGTGATTTACTTCAAGGAGAAGTTTTCTGTCACTTTCGTTTCTCTATAATTTCCGAAGCATTTTTCCTGCTCTATCGAATGGAATGTAAAAATAAAAGAAAATTTTTTCCTTTCTGTTGTTTTCTGTGAATAACACTATTCATCCATATATATATGAGATGAGGACATCGGTGACAAAATCTTCTTATGTAATGTTGTGAAAGTTTAGATCTACTTTCAATAGTTCTGGTGAAGTTTTACAAAATGATGGTATCACAGATATTTTATTTCGAAAATAAGATCCTTCATTAAACATACAATGCTCATCATTTTGACTACTGTAGTATTTACTGATTTTCTCTCGAATAATTTGACTTCCTATTAAAACAAATGATGTATGCTTGAAATCAGCACTAAATGTTGAATCGATATAAATAATAGCTCGGAAATATTGACTCGGTTTGTATAATAATTTTTTTCTAAAGCAAAAGACACGTTTGTAAATTTGTCTCTATTATGAAAAAGTGCAGTATAACATGATTTATAAAATAGATTTCGATTTACCCCCACTAACTCATATATAAACTATTTTCATATGGCGTTGCTTCCAGTAAAAGTCACATAAGTCCGTCAAAACAAAAGATTTTTCGAGTGGATTTGTTCTGTTTTGTTCAGAAATGATTCCTCTTCTCTATCTAACTGCAAGAAACAAATGTCGATCACATGTTGGTTCTTGTAGTGACAGATTGTTGAAGATGGAGATTTTTTATTTTTGAAACTTTACTATTGAACACGTCATCTGCGCTAAAAATATCTTTGTACAGACTACGAGAAAAGGTGAATTCGAGACTACTAAATACAAACAGTGTTTCCACTTTTTCCAAATTTTTTTCTAGAAATATTTCGAGTTGAAACAGATACAGAATTTACGGAATAGGGGTGTGACAATTTTAGCTCGTGAACTACTCACTAGCTTCAACTCCAATTTTGAATCATGTGAGCATGAATTGCTGTACTAGTTCCCGTTCTCAGAAAAGATATGGAACTGTCACACCCCTATTACTGAGTCTTCATTTTTTTTTCATCTCACATATAATTTGCTTAATTTTCTTGAACAAACTTCTGAGATTAAATTTTATGTATGATTTTGTAGAGAATTTCGTGATGCTCCTATAAAAAAAGAAATGTATTCTAGGGACCTAGGGGACAGGAGTCAAGCAAAAATGCTGAGGTACAGTTCACAGCTAATTTTTCTGTTTTGTGATCCTTTCTCTCTAAGTTCATAACTTTCTTACTCTGTAATTTAGTAGAATCAAGTGAAAGCCAATTTGTAGAGCGCATGTTACTGTACCTTTTGATAATAGAGACAAATTTACCAACATCTATTTTGCTATAGAAAAAGTTATTACATAAAGTGAGTCAATATTTTCGGACCATCATTTATACGCAAGAGCATGGATAGAATTAGCTAAAAGATTTTAGAAGGAAAGGAACTCATGAAAAAGCATTAGTAGTATCAGACGTGATGAAAATAGAAAGGCAAAGAGAACAAAAGAATCTATTTGAATATACTAGAAAATGTAACAGATCCAAGCACAACACTAGAAAGAAAAAGGCATAGATGAAGCATGTATCTATGTGTTGATATGACGCTATATCGGTGTATAAGAAAAGAAAGAATAATAGTAAGAGACATCGATAATACCACTGCGTAACGATGCGAAGTTAGTATGAATGAATCACTTGTTTCGCCTGCTTTTTGAAGACGAAGAAAGAATGAGTTACAACTGAAATGTAATAGTGATGTTTAGAGAGTTTTTAAAAAATGAGAAACAATAATAAGGGTATAACTAGTATTGAGAGTCATACTACTATAATTTCAGGTTTTTCGATTAGAAAAGGTCTATTTTGAGATATAGCGTTTTAATTTTTATAAAATTTGGCTGAAGATCGTCGAATTCAAGGAATCTGAATTGCAAAGTTAGTTTTCAGAATTTTTAGACTTATGAATCTCACTAAAGGAAGGTTATTCTTACTGAAAACTTTGATTGTACTATCATAGGGGCAAAACATAGCGTTGTCCGCAGGGAAGAGAAGCTTTTCAAGGATCCTCTTTCGTATGGCACGAAGAACACCATGTTTTGCCCGTAAAATAATAGAGAAAATCATTGTTGAAGTGTGATTCAGTGAGAAGAAGATGAGTAGTATGGCTTTCATTAGTAGTTATATCCTCATTTTTTATCTAAATTTTCATAATTCTATATTGGACGCAACACTTTCTCAGCGTCTTTAAACAGAATTTGGCGTTCGGTAGCTGCACTTAGCCCCTTGGTTAAAGCTCATGAGGTATACATTTGCATAATTATTTACATTGCAATGGAAAAATGGTCAGAACTGAAATGATAAAATATTGAATAAACTTAAAAATATGAAGATTCTCCACTTCAACTTTTCTTATACTTTAGTAATATTCAGATTGACGAATCCATTAGATCAATTTTGAATCCGAATATTTAGATTTTGTACATACCTAGTAAAATATAAGCTGACTTCAAAGGCTTTTTCTTTCTCAAATTATGGGATCCTTAAAGAACACGACTGCTACCTATTGTAATTATGTACTAACAAGAGCAATTTTGACATGAATGATACTTAGCAAAAATCGAAACTGAGGTTAATTATCGAATAATTCGAATCGAGTTTTACTTATTCACTCCTACTTCTGGTAATTTCCATGAGCGGTTATGATGGAGTATAAACATATGGACTTTCAGATGTATAGCTTTTAAAACAACTACGATTCAGGAGGAAGAGAAACTTTTGGACAGCACTGCAAGATGTATGGTGTTGATGAATTCTGAAAAATAATATTAGATTTGTGATACTGTTTTTATTTAATGAGAAACTGTCTGATGAGAGAACTGTCCAAGGTAATACTCTCGTATGTTCTTCATTCGCATGCCACTTGATAGAGGACTTCGAGTTAGTAGAAGGCCTAAACTCAGTCAGATAAAGTCTTATACACTTGAGATTTTCAGCTGTAGCTCACAACTACCACTAACTAGGAAGGAAGTTTTAGAATTCTATCTCCTTCCATCTTCAAATTATCAAAGTTTTCCCCAAAATGTGAGGAAGCTTGCATGTTGTTGAATTCGATTCTGTCTTTTTTGTACTAAAGATAGTTACACATGTATTACTTCTTTTTATTTTTGAATGATGATTGTACTTTTTTAATCAAGAATATGTAATGTTGCTTAACTTCTTTTATTTTGCTTATGAATGAAAACTATCAAAGTTTGATTTTGTTTGTTATCTTTGATTAAGTAAATAGTTGTCGTTCGAGATTAATCAGTTGGTACATACGTTGTATTCTTTTGTGAAAAGTGTTTTTGATTTAGTAATAACGAAAGTATTCTTCTGATGTGAGAGATTTTTAGATGGTAAAATAGATACAATGTGCATTTTAAGAATGGACGGCTAATTATCTCACGCAAACTTTTTTCATATCAATTGTGAAAGTTCTACTCGATGAATGTGTGCTTTGATTTGAGAAAACTTATGTTTTTCTAATTCTTACTAGAATTCTCATAGATCGACAAGAGAAGCAAGTAAAGTTTTTAAATCATTTTTCCTTGTCACCGGTAGTGGTGAGCCAGTAGGGCTGAATTTTGAGTTTTTTAATTTTTCGTAGGGTAAAGCTCGAGGTCTTATATCATATGACATGGAGGTGAAACAAATATGAACGTATCACCTAGGACGGTTCTCTCATAGTTTACCACTTATTTATTTGTGTCATTTTCAACTCAATAAAAGAGAGATTTTAATCCTGTAAAGGGTATGTTTTCATTGTTTCGATAATGAAAACGTGTTATCTCTACTCCCCATAAAGAAACCAATATGAAATTCATCTTATAGTTCAAAAAATATATTTATAACGAAACTTTATGTTCATAGAAATGTTTGATTTATTAAGTTACACAAAAGAAAAAATACTTTGTTTCAAGACATAAAAAAATAAAAGATTTTACAGTTAAATCTTTATCGATTATTATCAGTCTAGATAAGGTCTCCAATGAAAATACTTATGATTCTCTACATATTATATTTTCTCTTCTTTCTATTCATTAATCCTAGTTAAATATCATTTGTATTACGTATGATCATTTATATAGTATTAATATTCGAATGTTATATTATTTTACCGACGAACTATTTCTTTGAAGGAATTACTTTGTCCTTTTGATTTTTTTTATTGTTTTAACAAGAGTTGAATCATGTCTTTTAGAAACAAAAAAAAAGTTCATGCTAAACTAATTGTTCAGCAGGTCCAAGTACATGAAAAAAAGAAAAAGACTTATGAATTCAGGAATATATCAAAAACTTACAAG
The DNA here is from genome assembly GCA_022393335.1 of Macrotrachela quadricornifera. Lineage (NCBI taxonomy): Eukaryota > Metazoa > Rotifera > Eurotatoria > Philodinida > Philodinidae > Macrotrachela > Macrotrachela quadricornifera. Next base: position 99,337 of record JAJEKB010020927.1, read on the forward strand.
GAAAATAAATGAAATAGTGAATTGTTTTGATTTCTAACTTAGTGCATTAGATGAATCTCAGTGAGATATGAAAAAACCCAAAAATATAAAGGCCTATAGGTTTTCTCTTCAGAGTAAAAGTTCTAGTTACAAATAGGTGTATCCATGGGTAATATTTCATATAGAAATACCATCACTCTACTTGTTAATGTATATCGGACTATGGGATAAAAGTCTAGTAAAACGGCTATAATTCTGAAGGGAAAACCTATGGACCTTTATATTTTTGAGGTTTTTCATATCTTACTGAGGTTTATCTAATGCACTGAGTTCGAAATAAGAAACGATTAACCACTTTGGGTATTCCCCTCGTTAGCTATTTGCTGCATGTAAAAAGAAACTGCACTCAATCGATACCTCGAGAACTTTTCGCTATTGCTCATAAAGAAAAAATCGAAGACAAAATTTATAATTATTTTTCGATTGATGTATTTTTTTTGTATGCTGTTGTCCTTGGATATTTATTAGTTGATAAATATTCATGATGTATGATTTACCTTTTTTCTGGAAAAGCAAAATATTATATTACAATCAACTTCTTTTAATATCTTACGAATGATGAGGCAGTTGTGAATTTAAAGAGCTGTGTTATGGACAATGATCTTCCATTTAAAAAGATTCTTTTCGATTTTTCTCAGCAGAAAAGACACAAAAAATGAACTGATATTATCTTTTGATGCGTTTCAAAATACGTTTTCTGACTATGATACACTTCTTCTCAGCTGAAGCGTGCTTCTCTACACATTATCAAAATTCTCAATTCGTCGCTATACTAAAATGCTTTGTTGACGAAAACTTTTGCCACTCATTGATTATTAAGAAAAATCTTTCGACTAACAATGTACTTATCGTAGTATTAATACTACAATCGTCTTAAAATATAAGTAAATTAATGATTTTCAAATGACTGTTGATATAAATAATAGAGAACCTGTGATTTCCAAAAACTGACAAAAAAATAATTGGTCAGCAATTAGCACATTATGTAAGTTCCTTATGAACGTTTTGAAAACAATATGTTGAAGGCATTTCCCATTCTTTTTTGATCTATGCACAATTGCCATCTCTAACTTATTGTATACGAGAATTGAAGAGGTTTTTCGAAGACATCAAATTTTGACGAATTGATCATGGTACAATTGAAAACAAATATATAAAGTGGTAAACCGCTACGTTCATTCATATAGTAATACTTACCTACTTAGATTAAAATATGCAAAACCACTACAGTAAGTTTTCCGACTACAGAGCCGCGATCTCTTTGAAACAAAAAATAAACATTATCATTTGGCTGATAGATGATCTGTTTGAAGAAAATAATATGTCCATTGATTCTTTGAGAAAAAAGATATCTATGTTTCTATCTATACAAGATCAGTTGACGATCCAGAATAAAATTTGACATTCTCTTTTTATATTGTTATCTGTCAAAATCTTATAAATCGCCATTTGAATAGTCTAATATATAAGGGCTGTCGCCAATTTACTCTGCATTCGATAGAAAACCAACAGATAATATTGATATTTCGGTCGACACAGCTCATAAAAAATTGGATGAGCACATTCTTCAAATATTTTTCTTTATTCACATTTATTATTTACCTACCTCTCTTTGTAGATTGTATAAACAATAAGTAGTTTTGCTGTGTAATTATTTTTGCTTTTTTGTCTAATGTTCTTATTTCTGATGATTTCGTATTAAGAATCAGGGTGAGAAAGGCCGATTTCTCGCCTCCGTCAGAATTGATTTATTTCTATTACATGGGAATAAGGCATTGTTTCTGATCACTTTTTTCAATTTTATTTTGCAAAAAACGACACTCATGATTTTTGTGCCTAGGATTCCCCTCAAGTATCATGGAAGAAAATTCTTTTTCATGAGTAAAAACCAGTTGCGCTTGTAGATTTAGGGA
>JAJEKB010020927.1:101688-122638 GCA_022393335.1 Macrotrachela quadricornifera
TCCCTAAATCTACAAGCGCAACTGGTTTTTACTCATGAAAAAGAATTCTCTTCCATGATACTTGAGGGGAATCTCAGGCACAAAAATCATGAGTGTCGTTTTTTGCAAAATGAAATTGAAAAAAGTGATGAGGAACAATGCCTTATTCCAATGTAATAGAAATAAATCAATTCTGATGGGAGCGAAAAATTGCTCTTACCCACCCTGACCCTTTATACACCTGCATAGTTTTGATAAGCTTTTCTTGAATAAGGAAAAAATGAGCTGTATATTTGCATTATGCCCTTATGTGTTATATTACCATTGATTCATGCAAGGCAATAGTCATCAAAGACAAATCTGAAAGGATTTATCTTTTCTATGAAAAGATAAAGGAATATTATTCGTTATATTTTACCGTAAGCGTTGATATGTGAGTAAATAAAGCATAAAAAATATTAACATCCAATGGGTTTATATCACAAGTCCATATATTTCGAGCAAGGTTAATATTTCTTTAGCTGTTGAAAATTTTTTTCTACGTTTCTAAGCGGTTTTTTTTTATTGTTTAGTCATCATCATTGCATTTTACCTTACTGTTCTTAACGAAATTTCATCACTCGAATGTTGTCACACATAGAACGAAGCATTAAAATTGCATACTTATTCTTTCTCTCCCTCTTTCTGCTTTAAATCAATATTGACTAAGAAATGATGCAGTTAAAATACATTTTACAGCCTCACTCTTTCAACGCGTTGGTCTTTATTCGTAAGTATTATATTTTACATAAAGAAAAAGAAAAAGAAAAAAGAAAGAATTTTTTTCTTGTAACACCAATGTAACGCTAAATAGCATTCGAGATTGATGTATACATAGGTGCTCCTTTTCTTATTTCTTTTCCAAGCAGATAAGATATCTGTTTTTTTTTGTTCGTTGATAAAAGTCATGTTATATAAATTTATAAAAGAAGTTTTTGAGTCCATTTTTCACTGTGTAAAGTTCTTATATACGTTTCCATTTCTTTATTGGTTGCTATAGAACTGAAAATGCTGTCAACACATATAGATTCAGCTATACAAACGGATATATTACCAACACAAAATATAGGACCGTTAGATCACAATCAACCACAAATATTTTCGATACTGACGCCTTCAAATAGCCCTTCATCGGTAGAAGAACATCGCCGAAAAAAGACAACGAAATTGGAGGGGACTATCCCTGTAATGATTAATCCACCGATCACAAGGATTCCTACAGATGTAGCTTTTGTTGCGCCTCAGCATTGTTCAACGACGTTGCCAGACTCTATAACATCCTTCGTATCCACAGGTCTTATGAATGATCATGCAGTGCCGTTGAGATTTTATATAGGACGTAACTCGTATGATGCGAATAATAATATCGATCATAATCAAATTTCATTATCTTCTATGGCTTTGAATTCTTCATTAACATCTCAAACTCAACAAAACACTTCATGGCTTGCTAACTCTTTGCCAGGCGTTAATGTAAATTCGATGCCACAAATGGTCGTAAAACCGCAGGTTTTTGGAATAAATCACTTGTTAAATAATAACGGTAGTGAGAGGGCCGTGTCAGTACCTTTCACACAGCAAAACGAGTATAAACATCTTAATTCATCATTTACCTCTATGGATCAAGGAAATCTGTTAAATCATTTTCACCCTTTTCCATCAGCGTTATCTTCAACATCTGTATCTAAAAGTCTAACAACAAAGCCGAAGCGAAGTAAGAAAAAACTATATCGCACAGATATAAGACACAAAATAATTTATTATCGTATTAAGAGTATTCTAAAAAGGTGCACGTGTCTGCTCCTGCCGAACAACAACCAACACAACGAATCTCTCAAAGTCCTACAGTGTTTACACAACCTATAGCTGCAAATGGTTTGCCATCTATAATACCAGCCTCTATTACTGTGACGCCTATTAAATCCGGAGAACATCCATTTCTGATGGACGTATCCACAACATCAAATTTCAAGCCATTAACACCACCTGCTTCAATAAGTTCAATAAGGTCTCCGCCGACCAATATTAATAATGAGTCTTCTTTAATACCAGTCCAACAGCATCTACTGCCACTGACTACAACCAATATCACTGAATTAAATTCTAGATCAAGACAATATTTTCACGATCACGGTTTTTTCCATACGCAAAAAACGACTGACGGTTCATCCACAAGTAATTTATCATACAATTTTCATGCTTTATTAGCCTCTGCTCGTCATTCAAGCTGTTTGATTCCGTCCAATTTGATATCTACCAACATTCTACCGATGACTTATTCTTCTACTTTATCTGGAAATACCGCTGCTAACCATTTAGTGTCAATATCAGATGACACGAAAAAAGAAAGAAAAAAACGAGGAAAAGGTGCCCCAAAAATTAAAGTTGTACAAAGTTCTATAAGACAAATACAGACAGATGAGCAACTTTCGACTTCTAAAACACGAACAATAGATATATCTGCTACTACTAAGAAACGAAAACGGAAGAGTTCAAATACGAAAGATATTCAAACAAAAAAGCGACTACGGCGTCTTGTACGTCGAAAACAATTGGCTGTTCTTAAATTCATTATGAGAAAACGAAAACAACAAAAATTAGAACGCGTATCGATCGCAAAATCTCCTGAAGTAAAAGCCGAACAGGTGGTACCAAAACTAGTTAGTACTCACATGATAAAACCAAATAATATGGAGATAAATTTGCCAGATATTATTGCAACAAATTTGAAAATTTCCTTTGATGCAGCTCAAAACATCGAATCGATTTCCGTTTATTACCATCAGCGACGCAAACCTGACATTATTAACGGAACTTCTTCTAAATCAACACTTAATACCGACAATAAACTGGGCTTATTGATTGAAGCAGTCGAGTTCATCGAAACATTACAGGAGAGCTCAAAGCTCGCACTGTCTTCAGTGGGATGAAGAACGCAATAGTAAGGAAACTTACCCATAATTTTTGATGGTTCAAATTTTGTTTGACCTTAAATCAAAAAAAAAAGTTGTGTTTTATGCACGTATTTCAAAAAAGCAAATAATTATCTTTCGTATTTTATGATCCTAGAGTTCTAATTAGCCTTAATTTATTCAAACAACGACTATCGATCGTTGGATCAACAACAAACCTTTGCACAATCTGTACCATTAAAAAAAGGTATTGAAGATTCTCAATTTATTTGAACTTCATGTGAAAAATGATGTTTATGGATAAACATGAGTTTCGAAGTAGAAAACACATTGAAATATCCTTGAGATATACAAAAAAATGCGCACGAACATATTATAGGAAATGTTAAGAATAGATAGAATTAGAATATATATTATATTGTATATATCATCTATGTAGAATAACACATGAGCAAGTCAATAAGAAAATGTATCATTAGCCAATATGACAAATCCAAAATATCGAAAAATAATTTCTATTCTACTATTGGAGGCTCATTAAATTAGTATAATTTTTGTTATTATTGAGTAGAATATTTGTGTCAAGATTTGAAAGGATAATACGTGATACAATAGTAGCCGTCGCCTGAATGAAATCTTCTCATTTTATGTGGTACTGAAAAGCAGAAAGTTCATTCATCACAACAAGATGCTCAGCAAGAAAGATTTTATTGTATGATTTAGCTGAAATATAAAACTTTTATTTGTTACACTTCCTTACAGAACTGGTATTTTTCTTATAAAGTTGATTGTTTAAATTTCCAGTTAAAGGAAATCGTTTTAGACACTTCAATTCATCCGGAAACCTTTAAAAAATCCTAGGATCTTATTGGTTATACGCCATCACTTTTGAAAAATTTCAGAGTCGACTTTTATTGATTAACGGCAGTTACCGAGATTTACTTTTTTGAGTTTTATTTCTTCTACAGGATTTATTTATTTAATAGAGATTTCTTGGGATTTATTAACTGTATCAAGATTTTCGTGCACCCGTACTCGACTGTTGCTTGCTCGCCCTCACCCTCACCCGCATGATCGTGCAGGCTTTATTTTAAAACGCATATGGATTTATTAAAAATCTCCAATAAATCCAAAAAAAAAATCCCATAACTGCTGCTACTGAATAAAAGTCGATTTTAAATTTTTTGAAAAATGATGGCGAATAATCAACAAGATTCAAATCCCGTATGTCATACAATTTTCGATATGAGCCCATGTTCTCAAAAGAATCTTCCTCGTTTGCTCTCTTCCAAGATTACTGGGGAGCGACTGATTCGAAAAATTTTATAATTGTCGAGACAAGTCGATTCCATTGAGTAGAGCAAAGAACATCAAAGCATCGAAAGTATCAAGTGTATTCCTTCGCGGGATACTAGGGTTGGAAGAACTAAACATGCCTTCTCTTTATCGGTTCACTCTCTTAACTTCAATACATCAGATAATGGAGAGAATCTTGATAGAGATAGTGGACTTTATTTTAGTTTCTTTATATCATTTTATTTGCATAGCAGGGGTGGCACGAGCATGAAGGTCGATGTCTCCCCACTTCTAAAGAATCGTAGACAACTTTATCTTATTTCTGAGAATTATTTTTCTTTTTTGAAGAAAGCCCTTTCCTCTGCTCTGATCTCTTGTCGTCACTTTTGTTACATAGAAATATCAAATTTTTGAAAGCATTTCCAATTATCCATTGTGCTGATTAAAGGTTTTTGACTGAACCGACCAAACCTAGTGTGCCAATTTATTCTCAAATAATGAATAACAGGCATACAAAACATTCTTTGGTACTAGAAAAAGAAAGCTTTAGTTAAATCGATGTACTGCGTTTAAAAAATGAGAGTCATGCTTTACCATTTTTTTGTCGAAAACCTCATTTTTCAAATATACTAAAACATTATGAGGAATTTTATATTTTCCGATGAAAATGTTTGATCTTATCACATTTTTTAATTTTGGAAGCTATACATCAATTTATGAAACATGCATAGTATTAAGGCAACGTCGAACTGATTATACACCAAAGAAAACAAGAATGCAAGGTCCAAAAGTTCTGTACCCGGAGAGATCAGAGGTTCTTTTAAGTCTCTCTTACCAAACAAACTTCTTTATTTTAAAGAAGAATCTATTGACCGAAATTTTGTTAAATTTTATGTTCTTGTGCCAAACTAAAAGATCCATCTATGACCATAGCCAACAAAAAATTGGTATTATTTCAGCGACTCGAGAGGTATCCTCCACGATAAATGACAAGATTTATACGCGATTATTTGCAGACTATTGTATGCACACCGTATTTAGACTGATTCGTAAAAGTTTTTCTACAATATACCTTCTCACCCTCTATTCGAACTAAGCTGTCTGCAATAGCAAGTTAAAGTACCTCGCAACAATATGTAATCAGCAGTTCCTCAAGGCTCTATTCAAAATTTCTAAATGTGCTATCTCGATTACTCATATGACCTAGAAAATTGTCCTCGGTTTCTTCCAATTTTTCGTTCTTTAAAATTTTTCTCTGTATTCATGTGAAGACTTACCGGTTTCTCCGGCGCAGTTGATAAAGGAATCCACAGTATTTATCAAACTATTTTCTATGTTATCGCATGCATTTGTGAAAGATATGTCTACACCACATTTTTTCATAGCTCATATTGGCTTTTTCGTGAGTTGTTTGTCAGAAACTTTCATGCTTTTCGGCTATTTGTGATTTACCATTACTGTCATCAATGATCATTCTCCCTAATAGATATACTATCAGAAGAAAACAGCAGAGACTTGACCTTTGAAGTCTCACCAAGTCTTCGAACTATACCGTTTCATATATGTTGGAATCTGATGAAGTCATATAGAGTCCATGAAGTCTTTTAAAGTCTACCCAATAGTACTCTTTGCAATCACGCTGTTCAGAATCAAGTCGAACTATACAATAGCTAACGATGAAACCACCCAAGATGTCCTCTTCCGTTTCGATTCATTGACATCTCATTCGAACAAGTATATTGGGATAATAAAAGGCCTAAGGGGATTTTTACCCATGACTATTTCTTTAAAAGTTACGACCGTTTTACTAACTTTTCGACCTGAAATTTCGCCCATATATATGCTCAATAATCCTTAAAAAATCCTGAAAGCCTCAGCCAAAAACAATGCTTCTTTCTGAAGATAATGAATATTTAAGTGAGCTCAGTTTTTGTCATCTATCAGTTACAAACAACCATTTTTCAATGATATAATATCTTGAAAAAGAAACATTCTTTTTGATGGAAACTTCCACGATATTGTAAGGATTGTTGCAACAATATATGGGGGGAATTTCACATCGATAACTCAGTAAAATAGCCATAACTTTTTGACGAAAAAACCATGGATAGAAATTCCTTTACAGTTCACACTATCTCATTATACTTGATCGAATGCGACATAAATGAATTAAAAAGCGGAGAAGATATCTCGGATGGTTTCCTCATAAAGGAACGAATCCATGTTGTTATACTGTAATAGCAGGGTATCAAAACAGCAACGGTAGTAAAACGAACTTGAATTGGTTCAATTAAAATACCTAACAAAAAAAATTACAACTTCACACATTTAAGAGAGTGTCCATGTGACCAGTATCTAATTTAGTTGCTGAAAATTTGAGGCTTTGAAAACTGAATATGCCATTTTAAAGAGCACAAAAACTTAGCCCTATGTGCAAATTTTCACTTCTGTTGGACATAGATTTTTAGGATTTTCACGCATAAGGTGAATATTTACGTCTAATTTTGCGTTCAGAAATACGATGGCTAACCACTGAATGCAAGAATTTGCTCGAGCTCAAGTATTTGCTTAATGACGAAGAAACGAGACAAATTGTGTAATGATTACTGCAGTATTATGCATTGTAAATGCTATGAATAAAATAAAAAAGAATAAATGAGATGAAGAGTTGATAAAAAATGAAATTGATGAAATGAAATGGAATCCGGTGATATCTTCATAGTGATCATCGAAATAATCTTGTCAATGAAGAGATGAATAATCTATTGGATCATTGTTAGAATGTATGGCTCGTCAGTATGTTATGGAGAGTATAAATGGCTTGATTGAGCAGTGTGTAGGCTTCGGAGGAAGCGGTTGTTGTATCCAAATCTTTATTATCTTCATCTTCTTCGTCGTCATCGAATGCTTGAGATGCATAAAGCGTCGCCTGAAAGCTATTGTTATCTGTTCGACGTTCACGTGTTATTCGAGAGAAGTAGGATCTAATCGAAGTATGAAAAATAAAATTGTATTACTGTTTCTGTTTTAGTTACTTGATCTGGGAAGTAGTCAGAAATTGTTCTGGTTCAGACATAAACCTCCCATTTTTCTTAGATGTTTCCATATGCTAGATTTAAATTAATATAAAGAATGAGATAATCATGCTATCATTGAATAAATCAAATAAATTTACTTGGCCTACTGCACCAAGATCCCATTTTGCACCGAATAATTCGCTCTCGTCGTATTTTTAATTTAGATAAGCACATTGTTCTGGTGTAAACAGTATTTTCTTTCGAGAACTAAAACGACCACAACCCCTCTAACAGATTATTTGTTAGTGCTGCAGACGGTCTTGTGGTGATATTAGCAACAGATAAGAGCGGTTCTTATTTTTGATAATCACTTTCTAGTGCGTCTTTATACATTAGAGTAGTTTTATTCAAAACTGAGCAGGGGTGATCGATAAATCAATGAGAAACAACTAATAGATGCGCGGGAAGTCGGTCTTCACGACGAAACTACATGGTGTAGCGGGATTCAGGACAATCAAACGTAACAAATCTCGAAGCTCATTTATCAGTCTGCTCATTATCGTCGATATCCATTGGTTCTTTATCAACCAAGGTGCTATTTGTTATTTTACTTATTGTTGGATCATCTAAATAGTACAAAAGCAGATTTCGTTTAGATAATATTAGTGAAAGAATCAAACATCAATACCATCCTCAGCGATGTCCTTATGCCATTTTTGATTATTGTGTTGAATACTAATTTCGATCCAAACAACATCGTTACTTGACACATTCAACTTTGACTGCAAGAATATTTTACCAACGCCTATCTCGAATGCTCGACGAACAGGCACCTTTATTTCCGCGCCTGTCGTCTCCATTTGAGACTAATTCATACTCGATATTATTGAAACTTTAAACTCCAGACCATCTCTTCTTCCTTGGGACAGGCGACTAAGCCAAGCGACATGCTCTCATGGTTGTGTATTGACTAGACTTGGCTGCATTGACAACACCTGAGCTAGTACCATCATCGTTTTTTTCATTGATGATTTGGCAAAAATTTGCTTTTATAACAGTTGCCATCCTCTTATATGGTCCTTTCCCGGATTGAGCATCAGAAAAGTCAAAGCGTCGGATAAAAACACCAGTAAGTTTGTAGATTTGTTTTATGGCGAGAAGAGTATCTGGTCCTTTATAGCAACCAGCATTGTCAGTACAAATATAGGCCGTGGTTAAATTATTCTTAGTTTCTTTTAATTACATAAGACTCTAAATTAAGCAGACGAGATGATTCTTGATGAAAATCCAGGATCGAAAAATTCAGACAAAAAATACAGAAACTCGTACTATTTATATAAACTTCTCTTATTTATTTGATATTTGCCTTGAAACTGGAAGTAATTTCATCTACTAACTGGAAAACTGAATCAATCTATAATCGATGAGATGATCAATCAAATCTCACTACTGACGTGTCGAATTTTACCTGTTTGAAAACCTCAACATCTATAATAGTGCTAGAGCATACCTATTTCTCGACCTGTACAGTTTTCCAGATCGAGGCATACCGATCGGAATAGCTCAATTCCATAGGATTCCGAAGATTTCATAGAAGCAGTATTCCGAACCCGGAAAACTATGGATTTCTTCAGTGTCTTCTAATCAAATCTCTATTGTTTTCGGTGGGAAAGAGTTGTAAGTGGCCGGAAAAACTCTTTCATATGCTGACTCAGAATAGTGCTTCCAGTGGCATACATTTCCCAAGACTTCCTGTAGAAACAGTGGATCTTTGTGAATGACCTGATTAGTCTCGACGGTTTTCGTAGGACGGAATCAGTGCCATACATTTTACTGATATGATTTCGAATGCTCATACAATGTTTCTGAAACTGATCTTCTGTGTTCTAAAAAAGTAATCGATTTTTTATGAAAACTGTGCCTGAGGGAAAATCTTTGAGGTTTCGCCGACGGCCTCCAAATACTTTTTGGGCTCGGAGAAATAGTACCAAACCCCAAAAATTCTTCCCCTCAGGCACAAACAATGAGAAAAATTGGTTTTCTCTAGAGTACATGATGTCTTATGACATTGTTTCACGCATATGTGCCTTCACAAGCGGAGGATAGATCAATTACATTGCTTAGAATACTTGTAACAGTGGGACCATCTTGCTTTGCATTGTCGAACATGTGGCAAAGTGTTCGATGTTCCAATAATTGATTGCTACCAGACGAAGAGTCAGATAACGATTTTGGGCTCAGTCGAATAGCATACATGACGTGCCAGGGCAATCCTCGCTTTTCAAAAACATCACTCTGTGACTTGCAGTAACGTGATGGAAGCCATTTCATGAACCAATCGGCAACTAGAAAAACATTTTTGTGATCAAGCAGGTTTAGTACTTCACTACGAGCAAAGTCTTGATGAATCGTACGTAACAGATGTTTTTTCCAGTCATCAATCAATTGTCTGTTGTGATTGAATCGATAAATCAACCGTTGGCACGTTCCTCCATCGATGTCAATGTTATGCTCAATTAATGCACAAAGACATTGTAAGTTTTCATACAAGGTCAAACATGCAGTGCATTTACAATTAGTAAAGAAAACAGTATATCCAAATATACACTGTACTCTGTTAAACTATTCTCCTATAATGATCACACTTTTCACGCCAGCTAGAATTGTATGGATCGGTAAGGGCAAACGTTGAATAATGATCTCCCACTCTGTTCTTCCGTGATACATGTGTTTTGAAGTCTAGTTTCAAACAATTACAACCATGGTGGAGCTGCTGTTTCAAACGAACAATAGTTTCCGGTTTTGCGCCTAATCAAAACGAAACTATGCTTGTTGAAAAAATGAGTATAACAGTGATTAGCTAGATAGTCATCGTGAGTGGCCATTTCATCGCAAAGATCTCGAAGCCAATCGAGGGCTGTAGAACCATCATACAAGAAATTATCTAGATCAGTCAGACTCTTTCGTGTCGATGTACCACATTTGCTAAGAATGGCAAACAATGATGATGATACCAATGGTTTGAATCCGATTATTTCACCTGCTTCTTCACAATAGGCAAGATACTGAGCAACTATTTGAGATGGAATAACATTGAAAATAACATCTGATACAGCAATTTTTGGCTCACTACTGAGTTTAATCATACGTTCACCGAAAGGTATATCTGTTATTATATGCGGTGACTGAATAGAATCAATACAATGTGCTAATTGCTGCTCGGTGTATCACTGAGCAGGATTGCGTGAGATTTTCCAAAGGATTTCTCGTCCTACAAAATAAAACAATCACGTTATTGCATATTTGAGAACTGCTGAGGAAACTAAATGAGTGTCGTTTGTCATAACGTCAATCTAGAATCAATGCACTTCAAATGTCTCATTCGAGCTCGTTATTGTTTCACCTATTTCTCAATTACCTTGAAAGAACGCAAGAGAACGCACAACCTTTATTTTCCAGTCTGTCAGTCCTGAAAATTCAGCTTTGAGAACATGTTTTCGAAGTTCAGTAGCTACGGTTGATCGTAATTGTCTTTGAGACGACCAATATTCTTCTCTGTAATATGCATCATCCAAGGAATTCATAACGATTTAATAATCCTTATAGAAAGCATAGAACGGTTTTAACAAGATTCATCTCGATCAACTTCGATATTTCAAAGAATATCGTATCCGGCTTTTATCTTTCTAGGCTTCTCCAGCTTATCCTGAACTATATCATTCCATACCAAATCTCGAACTCAGGATGCCATATGATCCAGAATGTAATGAAATATCTCTTTCATTTGGTTCCGAAAAATCGTCTGCTCATCGACGTAAAATCTCACGTATTTAGGCGATGAACAATCCAAGCACGGATTGTTAATGCTCTAGTCACCTGCTGAAGGCAAGCAGTGGACCATTTTGACTTGTGAAAAACATCTACGCATAATTGACAAGCATGTTTTCGATATCGCAAACTGAGAAGAGCTTTTTGATGATTTGAACAGATTGTATAACGGTATAGATCTGTTGGTTTCAGATCATCGAAACCAGCTAAAAGCAGAAGATGTCTCAGCTGCGGCCTGCAGTCAATCGGTAAGTCGTTCGATGGCTCGAAAAGATATTTGAGAGAAGTATGTTTTTCATTGCATGAAATCAAAACCAACACAAAAGTGAATAAATGAATCAACAACGTACTGATCGATTTGCCCTCTCATTTTTTTCTTGCAAAGAACAAGTATCTATATTATCGGCATCCATCATTTTTATTATATAATCGGAAAATTCAAATCAATCTTACAAACAAAGAAACATATCAAGATGAATTGATCATTTTAAGTTCTCTCGATCAAGAGAAGTCTTGTCTGCGGAGGGTGAGAAAAATTCTACTCTAACGAATGTATTTAAAAAGGAAAACTACAAAAAAAACAAGAAAGGAAGGAATGACTCTTTACGGAATAAAACGCACATATATAAGAAGAAAAAGAGCCAGAGAAAAGAAATGAAATCAGAAATAACATTCTTTCTTGAAAAAAAGAACATAAAACTAAGAAGCACAAAACACTATGTAATTGGAAACAAGAAAGAATGTTTATAAACGGGATATCTTGCAGAGAAGTGACAACGATGCCGAGGAGAATTGTTATCGCTAATAATCAGCGATTCTTCAACTGGTAATCGAAACATGTACATGATTAACTCGAACCAACCATATATTCATTCAGAGTGAAGTGAAAAAAACCGCCATTCAGCCCGCATTCCTCGTGCAACCTATATGTCAATAAAAAGATAGCATGTCCAAAATGAATGAAATAAGAAATCAATACTGAAGAGTGGAAGAGAATAATCTACCAATAACGATATATGATCCTGTGCGTGATAGCGTTGTACAATCGCTACAAGTCGAACATCACTGGAAAAGTAACACTCTGTTTCACATATGAATGACGGAGAAAATTGTTGTATAGAACTAATATTGATGCCAAATGGAACATTTTCTGCTATTTATGAACGGCTCAGTGTGAATATTGATTTGGACATCGAATATCCCTATATAATCCAACCACAGTACTCTCACGAAGGAACCTTTCCAACTGTCAAATCGCTTTTTAGATGAAACCTACTGGGTTCTATGTTATCAACTATGCTGATTCCGAATATGACCATGACAAATCCTCTTAGGCCTTTATAAAGGGGGTGGAATGGGGGAGGGTGTCAGAAAACTGGTTTTCTAGGCTAAATTTTTTTTTGTCAAATTGAGTTTCTGATTCATTCAGATTGTAGAGCGTACTGAGTTGTCTATAAAATCATATTTTTTTCTATTTCAAATCGAATTTCGAAGCCCATCAGACCATTTTAATTTAATTGCGTACTACTAGCTACTTACTTATAGTGAGACAAAATTTTAGAAATTTCACAAAGAAATGTGGACATAACTAACTCTATTTTCCTACAAAGGAACTTGTATATAAAATAAACGAAGACATCTGTCGTGCTAAAATTTAAAGTATGTCGACTCCTGACCTAACAAGAGGTGCATACCGAAAACTAGAGCCCGACCAGATACGATTTCTTTTTTCTCCTTTTTATTTCAAAAAGATTAGTACAAAAAAATAGAAACAAAACTAAATAATATTAAACAACAACAAGAACCATAATAGTGTTCAACTTATAAATAAAATAGCCTTACATTGAAGAAACTCGTATTTTCCCACATGTAAGCGGATCAATTATAATAAACCGTAGTTTAACACTAGTCATTGTTTATAATTCAAACTGTGATATGGCAAAAAAAACGAACTTATAAACACTTCTACCACTAGCTTGATCGTTATCTATTCATGAAAATGATATTCAATGAAAAAATGCTGAAAACATAAGTTTTTCGAACACCAACTACATGTTATAAATGCTTGCTCGAGACACTTATCTGTTTGACAAGTTTGACATGTTGTTAAGTTTGCAAAGCAAACGTCGTTGACGTTTTTAAATGGAGATGGATTATTTTTTAAGTAACCACTGGCGTACCATGAATACAAAATCATATTTTTAAGTACAGGCGCAGATAGTTGATTATGTATAAGTGATACTAATTTAATTATATTATTTCTCTCATATAAATTTACATTTAATTCATCTAAAGCTACATGATTATATATCTTTTTAGCTAAATTTTTTATTTGACGATTGAAGTATTTGTCAGGCGGTTGTATATCTGATGTTGTTTTTGGTGGTATTTGAATGCGGTGAACCAATTTTCCAATTAATTTTAAATCAGCATATATATTATCATCGTTTTGACCAGACCATGAATTTGATAAGAGTAAAACATTTTTGCCAATTGATGGTACTAAAACTTTATCCTGCCAATACTTGATCAACGAACTTGTCAGTTTACCTGACGCAGAATATGTGATTACCACATTTTTTGGTTGAAATAAGTGACATTTTGCAATGTCACCCAAACAACCGCTTGGTTCCTGAAGGCACAAGTAAAAAGGACCAATTAGTTGTCGATCTAAACTAATTGTAGGTTTGGATTGTATACGAATGACTAATTGCATTTTTTGATACAACACACCCGAGAGTTTTCTTCTCGCCTTGAAATGATAACGTACGTGTTGAACTTAATTCTTTTTCAATACCTACCTGATCCGTGTTTAAAATCTCTTTTGTCAAATATCCTTTTGACAATCGATGAAATTTTTCTAAAAATTCTATTTCTGATTTCTTTATATTATCAAAATTCATTATTTCTTTTTTAGTAACTATATTAGTTACCTTACGAAAACATATCCCGTGACGATTTTTAAAATTTAGAAGCCATGTTTCTGAAGCTAGAAAAGTATCCAGGTTTAGCTCTTTTACAGCTTGTAAAGCCCACCGTTGAATGTCAAGGTCGTGAATCGGTAGATATTGTTCACGAACATTTAAAAACTTTTGATAAACAGTTTTATCAATATTTTGAGTTTTTTGTCGTTTTGTACTTTGTTGAGATAAATATTTAAGAAAACGACTGATATAAGCTTGATCCGGAATAGATTGATAATGATGTTTAACGGTTTTTCACGATCGACGACGCTTACCAGATGAATCTTTTGCATCAGCAAAATCAATAACTTCCTTCATGAATTTAATAGAATAATTATTTAACCGATAATTTTCTGTTATATTTTCTTAATTATCCCATTCATCGTCAGCATTATTACCACTATTATCATAATTAACAATACCATCTTCATTGTAATAATCATCTGAATCATTCACCAAATCTAATGTTACTTCATCCTCGTAATGAAATTGATTACAATTAGTAAGTGAGTTAATAATTTCAGCTAAACGTTGCGCGACTAAACGCTCTTTTTATGAGATTTCCGTTATATTTAAGGGGACCCCCCCTTTCCTGAGCCAAAAATTTTCTTTTCAATTTTTTTTTAATTTTATATAAAGATGTATCAAGGTCCTCTCTAGATGTGCTATAAAAGTCAGAACCATTCAAGGTCGGGAAGACTCTGAAAAATTTCTTAAGAATTAATGAATGTTTAGTTAAATAATTGAAATGCATATTAGATATAGATGTTTTATCCATGATTACTTGTGAATACGTTTCATCGAAATTTTTGCTGCATTTTTCTAATTAACTGATAAATGATAACTAATTAATTAATTAGAATTGACGTTAGTTTCATGTTCTTCGTTTTGATCTGAGTTAATGCAATTTTTCTAGAAAATATGTTAATTAATCGTAATCAGCTAATTAGTTAATTAATTAGTTAAATCTGACATCAGATTCGGATTCTCCGCCCTCGAATACACCTTTAACAATCTTATAAAAATTCGGCTGCACTAACTAACGACGAATTAGTGACTAATTAATTAATTGACTAATCAATTAATTAAATCCGACATTAGATTCGGATTCCCCATGCAAAACTACCCTTTGTCCCACAAAATCAGCAAAAATACCCACGTACAAACGAAAAAAAGAATATTTTTCCACAACTTTTTTTTATTTTGCATTTTTCTTGAAACTAGGTTTTTGGGTGCCAAAAACAAGTTTTTCCCCTTTTTCTCGGGGACGGCAAGTCCAATCGAGCTGAAAATTTTTTTGGTAATACTTCAACTAATTTGGGGGGCCTATTTTTTTCTTTTCTCGATATCTTTTACCAATCAAGTTTGCCAGGCTTCCCAAAAATTTTAGCATCCTGAAAAACCAGATTTTTGACGGGGTCTTCAGTATTTTGGTTCTCCTGACGTGAGTTTTAGGAATTTTTCAAAAAAAAAATAGGCTCCACGATTGGGGTCTACTCCCTGCACTGAAAATTTCAGCTCAAAATATTGAAATCTGTGGATTTGCAGGGGGGAAAACTTTAGGCCATTTTTGGGCCTTGGGATCTCCAGATGTCCATGAGGACGAGGTTTGGTAACTTTGAGTCTATGACAAATTTCTCTCTACTCATCGAGATCTATCTACCCTAAAAGTTTCAGAAATTTCGGCCCGACCGTTCTTGAGAAACGCTGGAAAGGGGGGGGGGGGGGGGGTCCCCTTAAACTCAAATTAACGTTAAATAATTCTGACAAACACCATACAATATTGGCTGAATTCATCACAACTGAAAAAAAATATTTCTGTAGAGGAACGATTTATATTAATGGACGTGGGTATTAGCTGCTGCAAGTAACTATTACTATATGTTTGCATAAGACTCTGAACTTCAGCTATGTGTTTGAATAATAGTTTATAAACATTATATAGTTATATCATCATGAATAGGTTTACTGGTAAAAATCAGTTTTTAAAAAATTGTGTAAGCTATTATGCTTTTATATTGTAATGTTAATGTGTCTGTTGCGTGAATTAAAATGAATCTATAGGCTTCGAAATTCGATTTGAAATAGAAAAAAATATGATTTTATAGACAACTCAGTACGCTCTACAATCTGAATGAATCAGAAACTCAATTTGATAAAAAAAAATTTAGCCTAGAAAACCAGTTTACTGACACTCTCCCCCATTCCACCCCCTTTATAAAGGCCTAAGAGGATTTGTCATGGTCATATTCGGAATCAGCATAGTTGATAACATAGAACCCAGTAGGTTTCATCTAAAAAGCGATTTGACAGTTGGAAAGGTTCCTTCGTTAGAAGGATGCATTGTCATATTATAAAAGATACTTTTAAATCACTTGAAGTGTATAAGAGTTATTTAAGTATGATTTTCATTTAATTCTCGAGTATAGCAGTCTTTTTCTGTACTCTTCTTAAAACTTACACTAATTGAGTTGATGACAATGGATTACTTATATAGTGCATAATTTTTTTATTGTTTTTCCATAAAGGACCTGGTCGAAAAATCATGGAACTTTCCCTACACTAGAAATGCTATAAAATGAAAGTCCTTACCATCCAGATTATGAATCCGATTTCTGTTTGTCTACATTTGATCCCTTTTTTCGATGTTTCCTGTAAGAGGGTATCTGGGTGTAAGACTTAGATTCAGGTACCCCCTACGAGAAACATCGAAAAAAAAGGGATCAAATCTAGACAAACGGAAATCGGATTCATGATCTGGGCGGCAAGGACTTTCATTTTATAGCATTTTGTAGTGTGGGAAAAATTTCATGATTTTTCGACCAAGCCCTTTCGCCATTTTTCTAAAGTGTGGTGAAGTAACCATGAATAGTGATGCTAAATTAATATAAACATTATGAGACTTCTGATTCTCATATGTTAATGTCAAAAAATTATTTTCGTCTATAAATGTATGAATTAATGTTAATCTGTACAAATATTAACTTTTATGTGACAATTTTGATCATCTAAGAAACAAGTTCTGTTCTATATTGTATTCTTGATATGTTGAAACTATTGTTATTCAAATCGTATCGAACCACATCCGAACTAATTTTTTCAATAGTAGGTCGAACCAAATCGAATTCAAGCTGAGCTGAAATCAATCTAGAGAAACTCGATTCAACTCTGGCTCTGTTAGGAAAGAAGACATCTGTACATAAATCATCGATTTTCTCTATTTCATGCCTCTATTCATATTCAATAGAAAGAGTTTGAAAAATAAACAGAATCTCTTGGTATATTCTATAATATAAGTCATAAACTGTGCCAATTAGAAACTAATCATTAAATTAAAAGAATATTATTGTAAAATTTTAAAATTGAATCGAATTTGTTTGAATACACTATCAATGTATTTTTATAAGACAAGATACTATTTTAATTAAATAAAAGTTTTATACAAAAGGACACCTTGATCGAATCAGGTTCAACTGAAACTTAATATACTATTATGTCATTTGATGATCGAGTACGATTTTCCAAGTAAAAAATGTTTTAATAATTAATAACTGCTTGTTTTTCTTTAGTAAGGAAATAACAAATAAACTCTTCTGGTATAAATGAAGTCTCAACATGAGGAAAGACACCCATTATTATTAAAATTTTACAACGTTATGAAATTCCCTTAACGTATTAAATGTGATCCGAAGTGAATGAAATTCTATTCAGAGTGTTTTTTTTAAGATTATATAACCATAATGAACATACGCTTCTGTTTCAACTTCATAGAAACAAAATTAAATTTTCTTTTTTTTTTTCTCCATAAGAAATAATGTATTTATGTATCATATATTAAGAATACTTTTTTCTATTATATTGTTAAAAGTAATTTTTAATATTTATAATTATACAAATATTGATTATTCAAACATTATTGTAAACTATTTTCTATAGTTCATTTCAGGTTTAGTTTTTTCACTAATCAATTTTTTGTTTTATGCGTATTCCTTGACATCATCAGTATTTTACGATGATGCATATCGTATTTTTTCTCACTTTTCATTATTAATATCTTACATTTCATTATTTTAAAATTCTATTTGTGAGAACATTGATTAATATTACGCATATTTCGTATTTGCTTTTTTTTTATCCTATAAGTTCACTTTTATATTAGTTAGTATGAAATATACAGTTTCTTTTTAATGTATTTGATAAATGGATACTAAAAAAAAATATAAGTGATACATATCGATCAACAGAATTGTTGAACTATATATATATTTATATACTTGACTTAAGGATAATATTATAAATAGACAAACTTTCAAAAGTATTGCCCGTATTTCAATGAAAATGCTTTTCAAGCGAATATAATTATGTCTAACATAATAAAGTAATATTTGCCTACAAATACAATAAAGTTTTAACCTTTTTTAGTTTCACACGTAACTCAGAAATCTATTGAAAATAATTTCAAAGAAAAGTTATTTATATATCTGCAATAATTATCTCAAAAATAAATTTTTTCATTCAATACATTTGCAGAGTTATAATAGATCTGTTCATAAATATATTTTATAATATCTTTTCTATAGTTTGATAAAGAGATTATATGAAATTTCTAGAAAAATCCTTTTTACTACATTTATCATATGCTATGATCTTGATAGTGTCGAAAAATACGAGAGCAAATAAATTACATATGCCATAAAATAATTTTGCTTCATAAATCGTATTGAAAGTCTAGACACAATAATATATTCAATATATTTTAACTGAATTAATTCAAAATCTATATCGTAAATAATCTATTTCATTTTGTATTAAAAAGAATTCTATTAAAATATTTACATGATATTAAATATTATAGATAATGGTTACAAGTGAAATTATATATTTTTGTTATCAAGAGAGTAGCTGTTTTTTTGAACTTATTCTAGAATAAATCTTGATTAAACAGTTTAATCATTTTTAAAAACCTAATACTTATTAAGAATTAATAATAAAAAATTTTTTCTATATAAAGAAATTAATTTACAAATAAATATGATTTGTAGTTTTTATTTTTTATAATATATGTAGGTAAGTAATTTCAAGATGGAAATTCATCACTTTTATATATAATTCTAAAAGACAATCAGAATATTTTGAAATATGTTCCGTACTTTTGTTTTTACGGGAAAAAAAATCTTACTCTTGTAGAATATCAAAAATACTAGAAAAATAGTTTAATCTTTTTAAATTTATTCTAGTCTAATTAATAAAATAATGAATAGAGATATTCTTCTTAAACCAATATTTTCATATTAATATATAATAATTAATATTAGAAATTAAATTTTGATAGATATTTAATTCATTTAAATAATATTTTTTAATAAACCTAATATATGTTGCTTTCTAGTCTAAAATTTTAATTATACATCTATAAAAAAAACAGTCTATAAAAATTTTCTAATTTGAATTTTTACACAAAAATAAATCTTAATGCATGACATCTGTTCTAATATTTTTACTTTACAATGATCATGACGTACATAAACATTTGAGGAGTTGATTGACGTCAGTTGACTAAAGACATTCTATACAATGCAATTATTAATAATGACAACAGATTATCATAGTTTACTATGTACATTATACTAATGATTATATAAATAATTAATCAAAAAAAAAAAAATTTTCATAAAATAATATTTATTTTTTATTAGAAAAATAATTCGTCATAGTCTGTTAGTACACTGACATCATTTTTAAGATTATTTTTTTATGTATATATGAATAAAGATTATAATAAATTTTTATATACTATAATCAGTATTTTGCATAGTTGAACCTTGAAATATAAATCGATTTTTCTTGTTATATTCTTTTCATGCTTTTGATCGTTTTACCTTGAGAATATTGATCTTCATCATTCTTTATTCGTTTACATTGATTAATCTTTACATTTCTTATTCAAAGGTTATATAAATGGTTCAAAGTTACAATGAAAAATTGTTGCATCATATATAATACAATACGAAACTAAACTTTTCGATTATGATCATTTTATTTTTAACATAATCTAAATTTTACGACTCATACTATTGAATCATCTCATTATATACAACTATTTGACCATATAAGAATGATTTGCTCATGGGAGAAAAAAAATATAATATTTAGTAAATAATTAAGGAACAGATAAAAATAAAATGAGCAATATGACTTAATAATTTTTATTTATATGATTATTAGGAATGAAAAATGTTCAATTGCGTCGTACATCAGACTTATCTTTTGACGTCATATATATTATTAGATTTATATTTAAACTTAAAAAAGAAAATGCTTAATTTTTAAAAAATGAGACTTTTTTTAATAAAGCTGTAATTTAGTCAACAATAAAAATTGTTTTAAGTATGCGTGTCTACCATATCTTGAACAAAATTATTTCTTCATGAATAAAGTTATATTTATATATATATTTTATTACGCTATAGTTATTTTAAAAAATATAAGTCAGCTATTTCATAGTTAAATGTAATTTTATAAAATATTGTTAATCATTATAAAATTAATTGAAATATCGTCTATCAATCTGTTATTATTTTGTCAAGATGTTTATTTAATAAAAAACTTGCACATACAAATGCAATTACATCATTTATATGAAATATCATATGAATCATGAGTCTAGAACATATTTATATTCTGACGTCATATTTAATTGCTTTAAAAGTTTGCCAGTACATTTTACTTTCGTAATTGTTTCTTTCACCTTACAATAATATTATTTACCTGACTTATATTGCATAATGTTATCAAAAGATTTTAAGTAAATGAGAGACATGTAACGCCCACTCAACGCATAAATGAATTTATGACCAAAAAGTATGATTTTGCAATCAAAGAATTACTGTTATAGATTTATATTTAATTCAGTGCA